>LZPO01008750.1:24928-36228 GCA_001675575.1 Neotoma lepida | reverse complement strand
TCTAGCTCTTCCAGAATTTACTATGTAGATAGGGTGTCCTTGAAATCACTGAGATCATTCTGGCCTCTTTTCTGGAATGGTGGGCATAACAGCAAGCACTACCATGCCTGTGAGGGTATACTTTTAATTCCAGAACTAGGGATGATGAATCAAAGGGATCTGAGAGAGTTCTAAACCAGCCTAGTATAAACAGTNAACTCCTTATTTGCTAAGGCTACACAGTGTGAATCTGTCATAGAAATGTAAAAAATGTGAAAATAGAGAAACATTCTAGGTATGATTTTTCAGAGAGCTTCTTTCCTAAAGTGTATTATGGTGATATTTTATCTGTGTCCCCCAATATAATTTATCTGACGATCAGAGGAAAACGGCCAGACACTATAATAAACACAAAAGTCATGCAATGTTAGCATACGCCCTTAATCCGTTTGGATCTCTGTGAGTTCAAAGTCACACTAGGGAACACAGCCAAGCATGGAGACACACACGTTTATTCCCAGCATCAACTATAGAGTTCTGGAGATTTGTACAGACAGACAGAAAGAGATGCAGCTTGGTGGAGAGAGGAAATGAATTAACAGAATAGAAAGATATAAAACCCTGGGTAGGACAGGAAGTTCCTCACTTCTAGAAGCAGTGGTATTGGTGAGGTGAGGATAGTGGCTATTTCTAATTCCTCTGATCTCTGTCAGATTTTCACCCTTATTTCTGGCTCTGTGTTTTTATTTTATAAGACCATTTAGAAATTCACTTTACAGTGCATTATTGCTTCAGCATCTGTTTATCCTACCTTCTGCAAGATATATAGTTTAGATAGGATTAAAAGGCTNTTGTTAGTTCTTACGGTGTGATGGAGACAGACTGGAGATTCTTCTCAGCATCCCTAGAGTAGTGACAAAAAACCTCTTCTGAGAGCTCCATTTTAAAGATTTGCTAGTTTATTTTCTTAGACAACTTAAGAGACATCAGTTTTCGGGTCTTTTTAATCTTGTACCAATTCCTATTAGCCTTAAGTGTGCTCATGTTNNAGAGAATCATGTTAAATGTGGTAAATATGGGAAGGTCTTGAATCAAGTCTCAAAGTATATTGACCATCAATATGTGCATATCCAAAAAAGGCTTACAAATGTAATAAGCTTTGAAATAATTCATGAATCCTCTCAGTGAATACTTTCAATCACAAGTGATAATACAAAAAACCGCAACAAGTACAGATGTTGCAACCATAGGGATGCCCGTATTGAACCACTAAACCTGAATACACATAAAAGTGTGCACATTGGAGAATCTCTTGCCCATATTCCTGTAAGTAATCCCAATAAAACTCATTGCCTCACCAATTGGGTTTTATCCATATATACTTTGAGATGTTTTCATTTCACTTTCTGTGGTNAGTAGATGTATAGATGTGTTATATCTCCCTAGAAATAGTCTGTTATGGAACATGGCTAAAGCCTTTAATTTTTACTTCAAGCATGTTTGTAAGAAAGTTCATATTAGAAAGAAAAGAACTACTTGTTTATTGTTGTATTTGATTCATGTCTGGTTATACTTTAAAATTCACACTCTAGAAACCATCCAGAAATGCATTAAAGTTGTCAAACCTTTACCTAGTTCTTAAATTACAGCAGCATCTGAAAATTGATCCTCCAAGAAAACCCTTCCAAAGCTTTATTAAAGATTTATGTGATATTCTCCTTCAGAATTTTCATTCTGGAGAGGAAACATACAAATAGTAAGAATGTGAGAACCTGTGGCTATGACAACATGTATGTTCAAATGTACATCTAGGAAATCCACAATAGTGTGCATGAAATTCAGTTCTCAGTAATCAGTACAGGTGCAGAAGTATTCAGTTAATCTGTGGAGCATAGTAATCATAAAATGTTTATATGGAAAGACTTAGACAGATCTGTAGACATTAGACAATCTAGCGGAATATATGAAGAAAACCAAGGGCATGCACTTCAGTATATGAAAAGCAATTAGTTATTTGAGTATCTTACAGGCTTCAGTCCNTGTATGCTAGTCCCAAAATGCATTCTACCCATGTAAAGTCAGAGAATCCAGAANTTTCTCAGTCCTGGATTTTTCAGGCTGGATGTCTGAGTTGGGCTTTCATACACACTGGAATCCCAAAGAAGCTGACTCTTTGGNAAGGAAAGCTATTGCAAGTGAAAGCAAGGACAAGCAGGCAAAGAGCAAAAACTTCATTCTTCTATGTCCTTTATGTAGGCTGCCACCAGAAGGTNTGGCCCAGATTACAAGTGGATCTTCCCACCTCCAAAGATCTGGATTAAAGTTGGGTCTTCCCACTTCAAATGATTTACTTTTGAAAAATCCCTCACAAGTATGCNCAGTCACCTAGGTTTTAGTTAACTCCAGTGGTAGTCAAGTTGACAACCAATAACAGCCATCACAACCTGGAATAGAGTCCCTTTTTCTAGTTTAAAAATGATTATATGTCAATGTGCATCAGTTGTTGCAATATCAGGCCTGACAAATGTAAGACAGGAGTCAGGTAATTTAGGTAGTTTGGAAATGGTCACTAATTACCTGGNGACTCCAAACATCTGTACAGACACCTAGTGGAAAGTTTAGTTGCTCCCTGGCTCAAAGCTCAACTTCATGCAGATGCTTCATAAATCAAGGCCCATGTCATTAATGATTTTTCTGTTACTATACTAATTCATGACAAAGTTCTGGAGCCAGGGTAAAACCTGTCATTGCNTGCTTGTAAAGACAACTCCCTTTTGACAGATTACTTCTGAATGTTTTCTTCAATGTTTCACCATTTAACATTGACACCCAAGCATAATCCTATCTTTAAACCCCTACAGCTTTAGGCATTACCCTTCATTTTTTATTGTCTATGGGCATGAATCTCAGATGACCATGGATTACAGGTGCAGCCATTGCAGCTTGCTGCCTGTTGACTTACAAATCCATTCTCTGTATTTATGGCACCATCAATAGCACTTATGCCATGAGTAATTGTACTGAAAAAAAATGTATTTCTTCAACACAAATGCACAGCAGCTTCCCTTTGGAATTAAAGATGGAAAGCACTTAAGTATTTTTTGTGTGCTGGGCTAAAGAAATGGGATACCCTGAATATTTTCACAAAAACATTGGAAGAACTAGATGTGGGTTTGGTTGCCCTTAATTTCAGCACTTGGTAGGCAGTAAGTGAAGTCAGATTTAAAGTTCAAGGTTACATATTAAGACTATGTGGCTTAGTAGCTGCTTTGTTGCTATGAAGAGACACCATGACTAAGTCAACTNTTTTTTTAATTAAAAGATTCTCTATTCATTTTATATACCAACCACAGATCCCCCTCTCCTCTCTCCTCCTGCCCCCCAGCCTTCTCCCCAACCCACCCCCATTCCCACTTCTTCCAAAGTAAGGTCTCTCATAGAGAGTCAGCAGAGCCTGGTACATTCAGTTGAGGCAAGACCAAGACCCTCCTCCCTGCATCAAGGCTGCACTAGGTGTCCCATCATAGGCACTGGACTCCAAAAAGCCATATCATGTACCAGGGACTGGACTCAATCCCATTACCTGGGNCCCCCTAAAGAGTTCTTGCTAAACAACCATTTCACGTATCCTGAGGTCCTAGTCCAAATCCAATACTATGGGGGTTCTACATTTATCAGTCCACAGTTCATGTGTTTCCACTAGTTTGACTGGTAGTCTCTGTATATATTCCCATCATCATCTTGATGTCCCTTCCTCATAGAATCCCTTCTCTCTTTCATCAATTGGGCTCCTGGAGCTTAGCCTGGTGACTGGCCATGGATCTCTGCATTTGCTTCCATCAGTCTCTGGATGAGGGCTCTATAATGATAGGGTATTCATCCATATGATCACTGGAGTAGGCCAGTTCAGGCACCCTCTCAACTACTGTCAGTAGTCTAAGGTGGGGTCATCTTTGTGGATTCCTGGGAACTTCCCTAGCACTCTGTTTCTCCCTATTCTCATGACATCTTCATTTATCATGATCTCTCTTTTCTTGCCCTCCCACTCTGTCCCTGTTCCAGTTAAAACCTCTCATTCCCCTCTGTTTTCATCTGTAGGGAGAAGGGGCTAGCTAAAGTAGCTGCCCCTAGCCTTGAAGCTCAGACCAGGGAAAGAAACACAGCCTGGGTTTGGGACCTGAGCCAGAGAAATGAACACTTTATCCCCAAACCCAGAACTAAGGAAACCTGCTCTGACTCTGAATCCAGTACAATAGTAACACTCTTGGGCCCTAGAATCAGAGTCAGTGAAAGATATGTGCCCTGGCCTTAGAATTTGTGTTCAAAAGTCAAAAAAAGGCCAGTGAAAGAAACACAGTTTGAGTCTCACATCAGGGCCTTCTTTGCCCACAAAACTGATGAATCCCAGGGCAGGAAAAAAACTAGCTAATCCCTGTTGACTCCACCCCCTGGCCATCCTATATAAACTGCCCTACCTGGGCAGTTGTGAGCTGTTCTCTCCACTCTGGTAGAGGCAGCTACTCTCCTGGACTCCTCCCTCCCAGATAAATCTCTTTCTCAAAAGAGTTTTGGGTGTGAAGATCTTCATTCACTGGCACACAGCAGATCTTTGCTGAGATGTGCCACAGTGGACTGAGCAAAGAGTAGCTGAACAGAAGATCTTTGCTGAGACATCCCACAGTGGACTTAGCAAAGGAGAGCTGAGTAACACTTTGCTTCAGTGGCGGAGGAGATTGCTACATTCTTGCAGGAGTTTCCCCTTTTGCAGAGTGAAGCTGGAGAAGCAGAGCTCTGTTAGGAAGCCCCCTTAAATGAGGGCTGAGCAAAGCTCAGCTGTAGAGGCTTTCCAGTAGAGAAGCAGGATTGCTATATCCTGCAGGGAGACCATCTCCCACCACACCAGGTATAGCCCGACTCTCCCGAACAGTCAGGATATCCTTCCCTGCTGAAGCAGTTCTAGGCCTGCCACTCCTGAGCAGTCAGAATAACTTCCCCTCCAGGGCTGGACTATTTCTTTGCAGCCCCAGCCATCATAGCTGTTCTAAGCATCTCAAGGTGTCCAGAACACCTACAGGGCAGAGCTGTTCTAAGCAGTTAGAGGTGTCCGGGATACCTCGCCCTCCAGGACTGGACTGTTTCTTTGCAGCCTCAGCAATCAGAGCTGTTCTAAGCAGCTTGAGGTGTCAGGGACACCTACAGGGCAGAGCTGTTCTAAGCAGTTCAAGGTGTCCAGGATACCTTGCCCTCCAGGACTGGACTGTTTCTTTGCAGCCCCAGTCACCAGAGCCCACAGAGTTGCAACTTTGTTGCTTATATTTTTGGTGCCAAAACTCGGGACCAAGACCACAGAGTTGTAAAGTTGTTTACATCGTCCCCCATTTCTTGCCCTCCATTACCCCTTCTTGCCCCAGTTTGCTCATGTAGATCTCANCTATTTGTCCTTCACTGGGATATCCTTCCTAGGGTCCTCCCTGCTAAGTAGCCTTCCTGGAGCTGTGGTTGCAGTCTGATTGTCCTTTGCTTTAAATCTTTTATGAGTGAGAACATACCATGTTAGTCCTTCTGAGTCTGGGTTACCTCACTCAGGATGATATTTTCTAGTTTCATCCATTTGACTGTAAATTTCATGATGTCATTGCTTTTCTCTGCTGAGTAGTACTACATTTTGTATGTATACCACATTTTCTTAACCCATTCTTCAGTTGATGGGCATCTAGATTGTTTCTAGGTTCTGGCTATTACAAATAATGCTGCTATGAACATAGTTGAGCATGTATCTTTGTGGTATGGTTGAGCATTCCTTGAGTATATGCCCAAGAGTGGTATAGCTGGGTCTTGAGGAAGATTGATTCCCAATTTTCTGAGAAACCACCATACTGATTTCCACAGTGGCTTTACAAGTTTGCACTCCCACCAACAGTGGAGGAGTGTTCCCCTTGCTCTGCATCCTCTCCAATATAAGCTGTCTTCAGTGTTTTTGATCATAGCCATTCTGACAGGTGTAAGATCTGTCTCTTATACACATCTAGATGTGTATAAGAGACAGATGTGAGATTCTTCTTTTGAGAATTCTCTGTTTAGCTCTGTGGCCCATTTTTTTTTGTTGTTGTTTTGTTTTGGTTTTTTTGTTTTTGTTTTTTTTGTTTTTGTTTTTGTTTTTCGAGACAGGGTTTCTATATGTAGCTTTGGCGGCGCCTTTCCTGGAACTCACTGGGTAGCCCAGGCTGGCCTCGAACTCACAGAGATCCGCCACCTGCCTCTGCCTCCCGAGTGCTGGGATTAAAGGCGTGCACCACCACCGCCTGGCTGGCCCATTTTTTTTNATTGGATTGTTTGGTATTTAGATGTCTAGTTTCTTGAGTTCTTTATGTTCTTTGGAGATCAGCCCTTTGTCAGATGTGGGGTTGGTGAAGATCTTTTCCCATTCTGTAGGCTTTAGTTTTGTCTTATTGACTGTGTACTTTGCCCTACAAAAGCTTCTCAGTTTCAAGAGGTCCTATTTATTAATTGTTGCTCTCAAGTGTCTGTGCTACTGGTGTTATATTTAGGAAGTGGTCTCCTGTGCTGATGCATTCAACAGTACTTCCTACTTTGTCTTCTATCAAGTTCAGTGTAACTGGATTTATACTGAGGTCTTTGATCCATTTGGACTTGAGTTTTGTGCATGGCGACAGATATGGATCTATTTGCAATCTTCTACATGTTGACATCCAGTTATGCCAGCACCATTTGTTGATATACTTACTTTTTTCCATTGTACCGTTTTGGCTTCTTTGTCAAAAACCAGGTGTTCATATGTGTGCTGATTAATGTCACGTTCTTCAGTTCGATTCCATTAGTCCGTATGTCAGTTTTTATGCCAGTACCAAGCTGTTTTTATTACTATAGCTCTAGAGTAGAGCTTGAGGTCAGGGATGGTGATGCCTCCAGAGGTTGCTCTATTGCCCAGGATTCTTTTAGCTATCCTGGGTTTTTTGTTTTTCCATATGAATGTGAATATTATTCTTTGCAGGTCTGTGAAGAATTGTGTTGGGATTTTGATGGGGATTGCATTGAATCTGTAGATTGCCTTTGGTAAGATTGCCATTTTGACTACGTTAATCCTACCTATCCATGGGCATAGGAGATCTTTCCATTTTCTGATATCTTCTTCAATTTCTTTTTTCAGAGACTTAAAGTCCTTGCCATACAGGTCTTTCACTTGCTTACTTNGTGTTACCCCAAGGTATTTTTTATTATTTGTGGCTAGTGTAGAGGATTATGTTTCTCTGATTTCTATATAAACCCATTTATCATTTGTATATAGGAGAGCTACTGATTTTTTTTATTTAATCTTGTATCCTGCCACATTATTAAAGGTGGTTATCAGCTGTAGAAGTTCCCTGGTAGAATTTTTAGGATCACGTATGTAGACTATCATATCATCTGCAAATAATGAAAGTTTGAATTCTTCCTTTCCAATGTGTATCCCTTTGATCTCCTTTTGTTGTCTTATTGCTCTAGCTAGATTGAATGAATATGGGGAGAGTGGACAGCCTTGTCTTGTTCCTGATTTTAGTGGAATCGCTTTGAGTTTCTCTCCATTTAATTTGGTGTTGGCTGTTGACTTGCTGTAAATTGCCTTTAGGTATGTTCCTTGTATTCCTGATCTCTCCAAGACCTTTATCATAAAGGGGTGTTGGATTTTGTCAAAGACTTTTTCAGCATCTGATGAGTTGATCATGTGTTTTTTTTTTCTTTCAGTTTGTTTATATGGTGTATTACATTGCCAGATTTTCATATGTTGAACCATCCTTGCATCTCTGGGATGAAGCCTACTTGGTCATGGTGAATAATTTTTTTGGTGTGTTCTTGGATTTAATTTGCCAGTATTTTATTGAGTATTTTTGCATCAATGTTCATGAGGGAGATTGATCTGTAATTCTCTTTCTTTGTTGCATATTTGTGTGGTTTGGGATTAGGGTAATTATAGCCTCATAAAAGAGTATGATAATGACCCTTCTGTTTCTATTTTGTGGAACAATTTGAAGAGTAATGGTATTAGTTTTTTGAAATTCTGGTAGAATTCTGCGCTGAAACCATCTGGTCTTTGGCTTTTATTTGGTTCAGAGACTTTTAATGACTGATTCTATTTCCTTTGGGGTTATAGNTCTATTGAAGTTGTTTATTTGGTCTTGATTTAATTTTGGTATATGGTGCCTCTCCAGAAAATTGTCCATTTCTTTTAGATTTTCCAATTTTGTAAATTACAGGTTTTTAACGTATGACCTGATGATTCTCTGGATTTCCTCATTGTCTGTTGTTATGTCTCCCTTTTCATTTCTGATTTTAATTTGAATGTTCTCTCTTTGCCTTTTGGTTAGTTTTGATATAGGTTTGTCTGTCTTGTTGATTTTCTCAAAGAATTAACTCTTTGTTTCATTCATTCTTTGTTCTCTTTGTTTCTATTTTATTGATTTTAACCCTCAATCTGATTATTTCTTGGCTTCTATTCCTCTTGGGTGAGTTTGCTTCTTTTTGTTCTGGAGCTTTCAGGTGTCCTGTTAAATTGCTAGTGTGAGATTTCTTCAACTTCTTTATGGGGCTCTGATGTCTTGTTCTTACTTCCTGCGCCATCAGGAACAAGTATAAGACAAATAGTACATATATGGAAAACAGATGTATGTCAATAAATTTATACCTGATTTTCACATGTCCATGCCATAATTTTTTNAAAAATATTTGTCATTGTTTTGTGGTTTTTCTGTTTGACCATTTGGACCTTTAGTAGTAAATTCCCTCATTATTATGATTTCTTGTTGTTAGAATATCTTAAATTTTTTGTTACTGTTGTATATTAATGGGTACTAATGACACCTGGAGAGTCATGTCTTTGGGAATGTAGGTTACTGTTTCCCAAAATGTCTGAAGTTACCAAAGTATCATAATCTTATGAATATCTCATTTTAATATTTGTCCTAAACAGTTTGTGGAGGGGCACTCATGCATAAGAGGGAAGGGTGGGAAATTGTATTGGTGTCATTCCTTGTCTCAGGCTGAAGCCACCTTCATCTGAGATATATCTCAGGTGCCTTTTGGCAAATGGCAGGTTCATGTAAGCAAGAACACACTTCAGGTAGGGGCAGAGTACCCTAGAATGACTGNCTTTACTGTCTTGAGGACCACAGTGGCCCAGTTCAAGGACTCCACACTCACTGGCTGCAGGTTGCTCATTTGACCTCAATCCAAAGCTGAGCACTTANCAGCTTTTCTAAGCCCTTTTGCTTCCCTCTATTCTACATGTCAAGTCACTGTGGAATATATATTTTGAATGTCTCAGGTAAGCTTGCCTAAGAGAGTAGGTTAACCTGCCTGTGGAGAAGAAAATTTCCCCAAGTAGTAGCATTTCACAGAAAAAAAATTGTTTGTACTGAGGGAGGAGGAGGAACTTCTAATATTATACCTTAGAATTTGGAAAAGTTCAGGCTTTGTGCTTGCAGTGATGGGATATCAGGCCACACTATTTTTACAATTAGAAGATGAATGCTAGACTAGAACAAAAATAGAGAGCAACTTTTAAATATGTCTGATCACTCANATATATGAGAAAAATTATCTCTAATTGTCTTTTGTGTTCTTGGCCCAGAACAAATCTTCTTCCTGTGGACACATGGGTAAATTGGTTTGGTGGTTTTGTTTGCTTTGAACTGTGTTTTCTNGAATTAGTTTCACACTCCATTGCCCTGTGTGTCTCAGAAGTCACTTTGTATAGCAAGTTTGGTCTCAAAAGGGATCTGCCTGCCTATGTTTTCTGACTGTTGGAATCAAAGCAGTGAAATCACTCTGATAGCTCAAATACTCAATTCTTTGGGTGTGTTTGCTTGTCTGTTTGTTCTTTGTTTTTAATTTCAGGATTTGTTTGACAGTGCTGTTTCTGGATAGTTCTGTCAGGAGGAGGGTCAATGCTTATACCTACTCTCAGGCTTGGTACAGAGATTGGATATGCCAGAATTGCAGCCAGCTGGTTTCTGTGGGAGAAAATAGTTTTCTTCCAGTTTCTTTTGTTCATGGTTTCTGGGAAAACTACCCTGCAAGTGTGTGAGTGTCAAATTTCTAAGTAAAGTGAAATCCTAACAATCAAAACAGCATTACATGATATTTTTCTGTTCCTTATGTTTTTTTTTTGTAAGGCTTGTTTCATTTTTGTTCCCTGATAAAATCAGAAATTCAATAGTGTTGTAATCTCAATCATTCAGTTCCATGTCAGCTCTTGAGTATTGATTAAACTGTGAGTGGAAGTGATGGGACTCAAGTTATATTAACTGAAAATTNTTCCTAAATATTTTCAGTATTCTGACTCTGCATGACAACTGGGGAATCATTTCTAGAATCCTCTACTTTGTTTTCGCTTTACCTAATGAGCANAGTACTGTTAGAAATCTAGGTGCTTTTTGAAGAATCTGTTTCTCATATCCAGGGCTCACTGATAAGCCAGACTTGCTCACTTGTAAAGCAGAACAGAGACCTGGAAGGTAGAGAGGAAGCAGACAGTAGCAAATATACCAGGTATGTTGGAGATATTGAGGTAGGAGTTGTGTGTGTTGGGGGGTTCTAGTGACAGTGGAAGAAAATATAATGGATTGTTGTGGTTGAGGTGGCTTAGCAGTTAACAGCAACTACTTGCCTTGAAGGGAACTTGGGTTTAATCCCCAGCACATGTATCGTATCTGACAACAATCCATATCTTCAGTTCTGGACATCTGATGTCTTTTTCTGACCTCAATTGGCAATAGGCACAAATACAGAGCATATACATATATGCTGCTGTAACAGGACCCCAGACTTAGTATGCCCCCTGACCTTAACATAGCTGGCTTCATGATGGAAGTACCATTCAGGCTGTAAAACTCANCAATCTAGAACGTACCACCTGCCAAAATAAAAGTAAAAGCCTAATCCATCAAAATCCATAGTTCTGGGAATGTCTCTAAATGTACTAACCTTGCCTTTTGGTGTCTGTAGTTCTGATACTGGCTAACTGTTCTTGTTGACTGAAGTATGCCAATGAAGTACATGGTTTTTATGCTTAAAAGTTCACCTTGAGAAAGGCTTGGGGCTATACGGGGATCCTGAACACTCAGTGTAGTTGCAGACCTGCTAATAAAGACATTCTATTGGCTTAATTCCATGTCCTACCAATCTTCTCTAGTGAATGCCCCATAACATTTCTGGAGGTCTTAACAGGATCACCGAGAGCAGACCTTGAGACACTGGGATCTCAGAGCCCCTTGAAGTAAGGAAGAGTGTGATGCTCCAGGGACTCCTAGGAGGTATACAACTTG
>LZPO01008749.1:14662-30227 GCA_001675575.1 Neotoma lepida | reverse complement strand
GGTTTCTAGTTAGGGTCTGGGGTTCGTAGGGACAGCACCTGTATGGTTACTAGAAGGAAANCCTTAATTCAGCCAGCATCAGAGTATGCAGCCGGAGGACCCAAGCAAACACAAGGTGGGGGGGGGGGCAGATTCTCCTGTAAGAACAAATCAAATTGAGGTCTGAAGGGTGCAATTGGCTGAGATGCCAACACAAACAGCAAAACTGCTAAGAAGGAACAAGTGGAAATGTAAGACATGCTCACACAAAAGCATACGAATTTGCCAACCGCCATTAAAAACTACAAGGGAAAAAGCACACAGGCACAGAGGTGGAGAAAGCAGAAGAAAATGTACTTACACCTTACTCAAACACACTCCTAAGAAGTTCTTGTGTAGAACCTGGTTCCACAGAGTGAAGGTGATTGAGAAGTACTTTGGAACCTGAAGGCAAGTCACTAAGCCAGGATACCCTCAAACAAACACTTGTATGGTAAGGGTCCATAAAGATAGTTAGGGATCAGAACAGTACCCATGGTTNTGATAAATGACACTGTGACATTTCCATCTGNATATTTTGATGTCATATACTCAGTCCTATGTGGGTAGGTTTCCTCTTAAGTGTNTTATTAAAAGTTAGGCAGCTTGTGGTCAGGAGACAAAACAGTTGCAAAAACATCTCAAGTGTGAGGTGANGAAGAAGGGGAAGCCCTGTNCAATGGTGGGATCTTTTAATGTAATGGGATCTTTGAAANTTTTCATTTTTATTTATATGTAGACACACATATGTGGGTGACAACAGCAGCCAGAAGAGGGTGTAGAATCCCCTGCAGCTGGAGTTATGGGAAGTTGTGAGCTGTCCAATATATGTGCTGGGAAATGAATTTGGGTCCTCTGTGAGAGCCACAAGCATTCTTAACCACTGAGCCATCTCTCCAGACCCCACTGACAGGATCTTAATGAAAAGAATGAAAGTGTTCCTCTCCCTTTCTCTCTTACTCGAGTAGTGGTACCCCAATTGTGAAAACTGTGTGTCACATATAAATACTCACTCATGTTTGAGGCCTACTCTTGAAGGTGCATATCATGCTGAGATAACAGCAATAAGATGTTACAACACCATGAACAGCAATTGTGCAGACCATGGTACCCAAACAGGACCAAAACCAGTTTCTCCCTTCAGCAAAATGGCTTTGGGCTTACCCCATACTGAACCAAATCTTATAGATTAAGATTTGTCTCTACCTGCAGCAACACCATTCAGCTTGCTCAGTCTGCCAACCACAGTTAGGTCTCTCTGAAATTTCCTCATCTGTAAATAGGGAGGTGGATGATTTTATGGCCTTTTTGGTACCAAAATGCAGTGGTTTTATGAGTATGACATACTGAGAAACAAGAGTCTTTCTGTATTTCTCAATCTGATTTGAAGTCTTTGCCTTATATTTCTGCTTGCTGTTATTATATTTCTCATAGCATATCAACTAAAGAAACACTAGCTGAATTAAGCATTCAAAGAGTATGAATATTAATACATGCAGATACACTTCTCCAGCTCTACTTGGTTCACAGGAAGTGGGGCGATAGCTATTTACTTATCTGATATCCCCATAGGTGATCCTGATTAATACTGGAGGCAAATGACTCTATCTGCATAATTCTCAACTTGCANAATTAAGACTTGGAGGCTCTGTGATTTATACCTAATGACACACTGAAAACAAAACATGAAGTTATTGTTTNCTAAGCCAGCCTTTGATGGATGAGGCAGCAAGCACTGAACACAGCCACACAGATAGCCCATGTCTGAACTCAGGGACCAATGCTCAGACATCTGGAGGAGAGGACTGTTCATCTCACTAGATTGCCCTTGTAGACAAGGGCCACCAAATGCTGAGTACTGCCACCCCTTATTCTGCTTCATGTAGTCTATGTATCAGAAGCTTGTATGCTACAGTGTCATAGCTAATAATCGCATATATTGCCAGCCAGTGTATAACGTTCTGCTTAGAAATTTTCTCTTAAGATCAATACATATGTAGGAAGAGGCTCAGGAAGAGAGGGTAAGCTTCTGATTGGCTGACAACACAGCAGTACTGATGTTGGCATTGCTTTGTCACTAAAAAAATAATGGTGATAATAACAGTCTCATGAAGGGCCAATCTCTCTAAAAGAAAGGAAGCTCAATAAGCCATTCAACCAACTTGACATTTCTTAACTAACACCCTAATCTAAAGGCAATGGGCATAGAATAAAAAGGAAGGAAAGTTCNTTGAGGCCCACCATGTGTATTTCATCCCTTCCTCCTCCTCACAACACCACCCAGGGACTAGGGCATGTGTCTGGGATTTGAACACAGCCTTTTCAACTAGTAGATACCCTCTTCTAATTATGTAACACTGCTTTACAAAATTCCAGAACACAGCNCTCCAGGAGCNCGCCTTTCTGACACTGACATTCCCTGAGCACTCAGTGTNCCTTNGGACACCGTTAAGACCTCCTGCTTCTTCCAAAGTGTGCTCAGTAGCTATGCCAGGTGTTAGCTTACATTGCTAAGAATGGTTGGACCTTGTCTCAAGGCCTTCGTGGTTTTTCTGACATGGTACCTGATTCCCAAAAGACAGAGACAGTCAAAGGATGTATTTCGTTTCTTCTAGATGACAGTTGTTCCACAATAGGCAATAACAGATTTCAGTGTAGAGAAACACAGAAATGTCTGTGTCTCCCCCGCCAAATAGATGTGTGTATTTCCACGTACAGAAAAGCTACCAAAAGTCCACAGGTTTCTAAAAGACAAAGGGGNCGCAATGTGGAGAGGTTCTTCATTGCTGAGGANAGCNATGGCACTCAGGTTCCAGTTCAGGTAAGAAGANGACAAACAGTTGTGTTTCCCAGGGAACAGCTTGAGTTGAAATAATATGACATTCTAAAATCCATCTAACATAGAAATAATGACCCCATTACCAAATCCAGAGAACTGAGCCAACATACACACATGGGTGAAGAACTCAGATTTGCAGCCAGATGCTCAGGTATTTCTTCATTTTCCATGAGCTGTTTGCCCACTGACCATGTGAGAATGTATATTGCTTGAGGGTTCCTTTAATAATAAGTCAAGTTTTCTTCTTAAACTGGTAATGATATAATAAGTGCTTCAGGAACACAAGTACAAAAACCAATTTTAAAAGGAATGTAACCCCTCCAAAGACTGACTCTGGATTATAGGCTCAAAAATTGTTCCCCCAACAGAAAAAGAGATANGATTAATACACAGCAGTGGCTGAAGAAGTGACTGAGCAGTGAAGAGCACTGGTTGCTCTCCCAAAGGACCTGGTTTGGATTCCCAGCACCCACATAGTGATCACAACCATCTGTAACTCCAGTTCCAGGGGATTTGCCGCCCTCTTCTAGCCTCTGTGGGCACCAGGCACACATGTGGTATACAAACACACATACAGGCAAAACACATACACATANAATAAAAATAAATACATCTTTAAAAGCAAATAAATAAATAAATGACAGTGAAATTTTTTACCATGACAGTTGCAAAGCATATGTTTTAACTAGGCATGCATATATACCTATAATATACCTATAATCCTGGCCCTCAGGCATCTGAGGCAGAAATATCACAAATTTAAGTTTAGACTGTCTATATAAGAGCCTGTCTTGATATAAATTTTGAATTTCTCTGTCTTCCTAGTAAGATGGATGTTAGAATAATCCTGAAATTCTGTTATAAAAGAGAAATTTATTAAAATGATGATAATTTGGTAAATTTACTTCAGAGACATTATTGTACCTGTGTTACAGTTAAGGGGGTAAATTTGATTAAGAAAATCCTAAAAAGGAAAGAGCAGCATGAATGTAAATCATTACTATCATCTGTCAGGGACCTGCTCATGAGCNCCGTTCTCCCCAGAACATCACTCTTCTCGCTGTTGGCATCAGAGAACAAATTCCCATCAAAAATGAAGATATATATTCTGAAATATATGCATAGGTCTCCAAAAATTGCAGCATCTATTCATTTCTGCAATTTCATCCAGCATAGAAAAGAGGATTTTTGAAGGAAAAAAAAAATCTCTTCACTGAGCCCCAAAAGGAGAGTTTAAGTATGCAGCTGGCACTGCAGGGGTGTGTACCCTGAACTGAGCCACTACTTTGATTTAGGGACTAAGTGCATAGATTTTGCATCCAGTGCTCACTGCTTTGAGGACAGAGCCTGCCTTCTCTCTCTCATTGCACGTCTGAGAACAGGAATGGAGAGTTATTCCAAGGGTTGTCTTTCTCTGTCCTGGGGAGCAGATCTGAGAGGGAGTGGGGGCAGAGTGGGGTTTCCTTTTCGCTGGACTTTGCCCATGTTTATATCCCATGACTCAGTGAAAGACCAGTAGAGGCAGGAGTGCTGTAACATCCCTTAAAATGAAACAGACACTGGATAGATGCACTCCTAGAATATCCCAAAAGTCTCCAACAAATAGTCTCAAATAGCAGCTGAGTTATATCACGCCGAAATCCAGGTAGATACTGCCCATCCCTGAGGAGAGGAAGAACCAGTTGGCCTCTTACATTTTTATGCCTATAATGAAGTTAGTGAAGCCAGGTTCCAGTTGCCAACGTGTTAATTAAGCAGAAAGTGCCACTGTCAACTTGTCAGCCCACCCACTCACTGGTTAGGGCTTCTATTTGGTCAGAGTTCAAAGCAGCCTCCACATATCAGCCCCAAGTGTTTTTGATAGACCACAGAATTTCTTAATAGTCTGAGCTGATGAGGCACCATACAATTCTTGATTTGAAAATCCTTGGGGCATTGCAGATGAAGGGTCAGAGACGCTAAGCTAAGTCACTTCTGAGAACTCTTGAGAAAGTTTCTCTAGGAAGAGCCAGCCGCCTTGTTAACTTCTCCATACCCAGGCCTGGTCCTCCTCCTTCTCAGCATGGGAGTATTGGCTAGCCTTTCTTAACCATCCCACCTCCATCCCTAACCACACCCTCCTCTCTTGGTAACCACCCCTCGAATGTCACCTGTGGGTAATAAAAATCCCAGGTTCAGAAATATCAATGATGGGTCTTGATGGTCAGAGTAGAGAGACTGAAAAAGGCCATTCAGATGTGTCCCGAGTCCCAGCCCCAGCTGAGAAACTAACTGCAGATTAGACATGAAGGTGTGGTATTTCCAGAGCTCACATGAGAACAGCCCCACCCAACCAATCAATCTTTCCTGTGAGAACAGCCCACCCACTCAATCAGTCTTTCTTGTAGGAGACAAAGACAAACAGGTGACCAGAGATTTATAAAGAAATCCCCACCTCTGAAACTAGGTGAGTCTTTCTGGGGATGAACATGTGGANACTAAGAAGGAACATAAAAGCCCAGCCCGTATCAGACCCAATAAAAAGACATTGGAAATACTACCATTTCTGAGACCTAAGTCACAACTAACTTAAAAACTATCTAGGCTCACCGGGCGATGGTGGCGCATGCCTTTAATCCCAGCACTCGGGAGGCAGAGGCAGGCGGATCTCTGTGAGTTCGAGGCCAGCCTGGGCTACCAAGTGAGTTCCAGGAAAGGCGCAAAGCTACACAGAGAAACCCTGTCTCGAAAAACAAAAAAAAACCAAAAAACAAAAAAAACAATCTAGGCTCATCCATGACTTCAGGATAAGACTTATCAAAGAATTTTAACATTTTTTTTCTTCTGGAGGAGAGGCACAAGGAAAAAGCAGAGGGAAGGGAAGAGATTGTTATGAAAAGAATCTTTTAAAATTAATTTAACAGACACATAAAATCGTACATNTTTATGCATGTACCATTTTATGTTTGCTTGCATATATGCATGCATTACATATACACTGTATAATACTCAAATTAGAGTAAACCTGTCTATCTCCTCAAATAGTTATTATTTCCTTATGGTAAAAATATTCAAAATCCTTTCTTTTAGCCTTTTGAAATATATATACCCCATCACTGTCTTTTGTCACCCTTTTGTACAATGGCACAGCAGTTTTTACTCCTGTCTTAGTACTTCTGTTAATCAGCTTCTCCTTATCCCCCCTCTCCTACTCTCCCAATCTTGGCTAAACACCATTCTATTCTCAATATTTTATAATCCACATATAAACAAAAGAAATGAAGTCCATTTGTCATCGAGATCTGTATGGCAAAAGCAGGCAGATATCTGTATGTTCAAAGCCAGCCTGATCTACACAGAGACTTCTGGGACATCTAGGGCTACATAGAGAGACCCTGTCTCAAAAATAAAGGAGGCAGGGGGGCAGGGACATTTGTACTCTTGTATTCACTTAATTCTCNTCACGATAGCTGGGAAATGGAAAGTGTCCATCAACTAACTGGTGATTGGATACAGAAAATGTAGAGCANGTATATAATAGAATTTTATTCAGCCACAAAAAGAGGGAAGAGCTGGGTGGTGGTGGCACACACCTTTAATACCAGCATTTGGGAGGCAGAGGCAGGCAGATCTCTGAGTTTAAGGCCAGGCTGGTCTACAGAGTGAGTTCCAGGACAGCCAGGGATACACAGAGAAACCCTATGGGAGGCAGGGGGAGATAAGGGGATGGAGGGGAACTAAGGTTATAGCTCAGGGGTAAAGTGTTTGCCTAACATACATAGGCTCTGGGTTTGATCCCCAGCAGTACAAGAAAAAACAAGGAATAAAACCCTGTCATTCGCAACAACACAAATATAAAACCATTTGGTAAGTGTCTTGTCTAAATGCATTGTATACACTAAAGGATGTTTTCATTCCTCGGCTTACTAACAATTCAGGCCTGAAAAAGAACCACAAGATTCCAGAATTCAGTGCTTTGGTAATGTGAACAGGGTACCTAGCTTTGCCCGGGGATAAAGGAAAGAGACTGAAAATAGACAAACGGAACAGACACTGTCCTGATTCTCTTAGGTGTCAGGTCAGCTACAGCGGGGGAGGAGAATGACACAAATCGCCAAGAAGAGCGCAGCTGGCCAGGCAGAGCCCACATAACAAAGTCAGAGAAGACATCAAAGAGGCTGGCCTATTAGGCAATAGGCATACACTTAAAACTCATCATTATCATCAATAGCACCATCAAACCGTCTATTAAGAACCTAATTATGGGGCCTATCACAGGGAGTGAGCTGAGGAAGTTCCAGTAGGGAAGCCACAGTTACTCAAAAAGCTTATAAGGGGGTGGGGGGGTTAGGTGTCATCTTCTGCTTAAAAGACTGACAACTAAATAAAAACAAATGAAAGTTAAACAGATCAAAATTAAGAGAGCAGTAGGAAGTAAAGGTGTGAGTGAGCACCAGTTATCATCATGAGATGCTTGCTGCCTAGAGCCAAAAAGGACAATGAGCTCACTCATTCAATAATTGCTATCTCATTATTTGGGAGTGTTGTTGACAGTGCTATTGTTCACTTTAATTATTTTTGGCCTAAACTCTTTAGCCCTTATGAAAATCATTAGTAAGAATGCATTTGAATTTCTCACACCTAGTTNGGGTAGCATCTCCACATACCTTTGATAGGAGTAATCAAGGCCCAGGGTCTTTCTCAAGCTAACACATGACTACAATCACAAGAGAGGTATAAACACACCCTGATTCACCGCCTGCTTCTCCCCACTGAGGTCATTTGCATGCCATGCTAACGCGATTTAAGGCACTGGTGAGACATAGAAATACAGCACCATGGGAGCCAGGAAAGGATGGGCAGGTGTTTCTCTCCCTAGACTCGGAGAAGATGATGTTTGGTAGACAATAGTCTGGAGTTCTTCAAGAAAGAGGTGTATTCAACTTGGGAGCTATAATTAACAAAAAAGAAAAGAAAACAAGGAAATAAGAAAACAACTTACTGGCCTGTTGAGAAATATTGTCAGAGTCCGGCATCAGAATCTGATTTATTTAATTAACATAATCCCTTTATCTCAGAACTTCTTAGATAAGGCATATAAAATAGCTTAGTCACAGAGGCCACAATTCAATTATACACAACAGTGAGGTGAATCAAAGGTCATGTAGTCCTGATAAGCCTAGAACTAAGACAGAACTTACACCAGCTAAGAAAAGCCGTTTACCTTCTCAAAAGTCTGTGAAGAATATATAGTCTCAACTCTGAAACCTCCTTNCTCACTATAGTGTGGGAAGACTCACAGGAGTGTCAACCTCACACGTGCTGTGAACATTTACTCCCTTTCCTGCCCTTCCATTCCCACCTGCTCAGGTCTCTCTGCCTTCATGCTTTGACTAGGGAGATATCCTTTTAACTGTCTCCAGGATTTACTTTTTTGTCTTTCAAAACAATGCTTTCCATCTCTCCCCTCTCAAAAACCTTCAAGTACTCTACAGTATCTAAAACATAAAATTGAGTTCTAGGAAACGGCNGTGGAAGCCCTTTACAAACTGTCAGCTTGAGAAAGGGCTCAGTGGATAGAGTGCCCACCATACAAACATGAGGATCTGAGTTCAGATTCCCAGCACGCACGTAAAAAGCCAGTCATGGTGCGTATCTGTAACTCCTGCACTGGGGAGGCAGCCAGCCTAGCCAACTCCAGATTTGGGGAGAGATCTGTCTCAAAAGCTAAGATGGAGGTATTTACTGACACTAACAGGTCACCAAGTCATGGTTCAGAAAACACATGGTCCACACTGGCCTTTCCTCTGCTTACTCTGGTTCTACAGACGGTGCTGACAAGCCCAGCATGAGAGCCACACAGCCCCACTTTATAGCAAAACTCCAACTGATAATAAGCCTTGGCTTTTCCACCTGCAAAACAGAGATAATAACAATAACGCATGCCTCCTAAGGACAGCATGGAAATTAAGAGGCATCCTGTGTAAATGTTTAGAGCAATGCTCACTGGGAAACTGCAACACTAGCTGGTCCTTGCTTAAGTTACTAAGCTATTCTCTGGAGTTCTTTATGACAAAACTCAAATTAGATGTGCAACTAGGAACTTTTTCCAAACATAGCCAAACTATCTTCAAATTCTTATTGCACTCAAATTCCCAAACATAATTTAGCATCAAATATCTCCATTTCTTCAAGCTTGTTATTCTTACTGTCCTCAATCTAAAATAGAAATTTCTTCAGAATACAGACGTTGTATCTACTGCAGAACATATTTCAGGCCAGGCACAAAACTAGCCCTCCGTTAGGAGGCATTATCCAGCCATCCCAACTATAAAGACAGCTCCCTCTTGTAAGCTCATCCACATGAATATATTAAAAGAATTTCATTCTGTTTATTTCTTTTTGCATATGAAGGAGTGTGTGCCACAGTGTGTGCATGGAAGTCGGAGGATAACTNGCAGGAGTCAGCTCTCCCCTTCTACCACATGGGTTCCAGGGATCAAACTCAGGTCCTCAAGCTGGATGAGCAAGAACGTTTACCAGCGGAGCCATCTTCTCAACTCCTTTATTACATTTCATAAGCTGCCTATTTGCAATTTATAGACATCTCATATCATAACTTAGATTCTGAGTGTTAAGTTATGAGCTCCAACAGATCACCTCATATCTGATTCTTTTCCATAGGACTCTGCCACTCCTACAGGTTTCATTCTAGTTCTAAATCAAAATGACTTGAAGAACTTTTAACAAACAGTAATCCCCAGGCCTCAGACCCAGGATTTCTGATTAACTGGCATGAGGTGGGTCCTGGTGATTGCACTGTGCAGCTAGAGCTGAGAAGTGATTTCCCATCAAGCTCAAATCATACAATTCTTGTGGAGAGACTGATGATAAGCTTGCGGACTGCAGGGAAGCCTCTTGGTCCCTGTCTTTGTGTTAATGAGCTTACTCTCTCCAAACGTACCCTTGTGTGGACTTCATCTCAGCTCTTTGTGTTCTCCCTGGTTCCACCGAACACACGGACCCACAACTCAATTACAGACTTGCTAGCTAAGCAAGCTCCCCGAAAACTTCAGTGCTAAATGCTGCCCATGACTCCTCATCCATTTTATCCTTAGTTACATCCCCTGTGCCTGTCTCTGATATCCCCTCTCCATTCAGCATGTCACCGCTGCACTGAGAGCCTGGATCAGTCTAGCACAGATCAACTTCAAGCCTGTCCAAGAACTTACTTGGAAAGAATCTTATGATAATTCAGACACGTTAAAATGCATCCACACTGCTTACATTGTGAAGATAACATTGTTTCAACATTCCAGGATCCATAAGGACTCTGGACTCCACAAAGCAAGGTGGATCATGGAGCAGGCAGGTTTGCTGGGTGTCTGTGCCCAGAGCCTTAATATGATCCCTGTTGGGGGTTCCACTCTCCTGACCCATTAGACACTTCCCAGGCCACCTTCCAACAGAAATCTATCGGATCCTTCTCCAGAGGGGGAAAAATAGCCTTGGCAAAAGATCTACTAGCACTGATAATTCTGTGNGTCCCCCAGTTGGACTGCCTTCCCCCTGCCTGGACACCCCACAGGGAAGCACACCTGTTGAGGGGGTGTGCACACAGCCATTCTTGTAGACACAGNCTTCCCACTCAGTGGCTTAGAGTTCCACTCTGGTATAAAAAGACACAGCCCAAGTCATTAAACATTGAAGCAAGCCTTGAACATGAAAGTCAAAAATAAAATAGGGAGAAAAAGGGAAATTGGTGCAATTAAAGACAATTNGGGGAAGTAGAAGAAAAACTTAAAAGAAAACTCATTAACATCTTCAGAGAAATGAGAAAAATTTTCATATTCATGAAATAGAATGCTATTTTATTTATGGAAGGAACTATTAGAGGATAAGAACAAACTTTAGAACACAAAAATATGATAGCTGGGGGCCAGTGAAATGGCTCAGCAGGAAAAAAAAAACACTTGCTGTCAAGCCTAACGCCCTAGGTTTGCTCTCCAAACCCATGCAGTAGAAGAAGAGAACCAATTCCCACAAATTAACCTCTGACCTTTTCTCATGTGCTATGGCAATGCATATCTCCACATACACAACAGATAGAAGAGAGAGAGAGAGAGAGAGAGAGAGAGAGAGAGAGAGAGGGAGGGAGAGACAGAGAGAGATGACAGATAATGTTTTAATATTATGTCCAACAATAACAACAAGAAAAACAGTGTTTCAGAAGGTAGAGTTGAAAAAATAACATATGCAGTAAACTGGGCATGCTGGGGCATGCCTCTAACCCAAGCACTCAGGAGAAGGAAGCAGGAGGATCACAAGTTCAGGACCAGCCTGGACTAGACAGCAGGACTCCATCTTAAAAATAAATGAATAGACAAACAAATAAGAAGTATTTTAAAAGCATATAGCTATCAAATACACTAAGAAGAGTAAAGCAAAAAGCAAATACTGGAAAATCTCAATAGCAGTGTTGGGCACCATCTAAACATTTCATAGTCATTTGTAAACACGCTGCAGGTCCATGCATTGGGGTCTGGTTACCAACTTGTGGTGCTACTGAGACATAATGGAATCTTGAGGAAGTGGGGTACTAGTGGAAGCTTTTGCATTCCAAGTTCTAACCAAGGTACCAGACCCAGAAATGCTTCTCTGGCCCTCTTCCATTGTAAGTGAGAAACAATGGTTTTCCTTTGGAGTCAGGGAAAAACACATGTTGCATGCATTTCCCTCATAGCATTCAACATGATATTTAGGTAATTTTTGTTTGCCTTTCCTATTGGACTCAACTAGAATCTAAAAACACACCTTAGTCCAGGGTTATATCTTAGAATAACAGTACATTAGGAGAAAGCTTAATAGTTCACAGATACCCATGGCTTATCACATAAACGTATCCAATAAATAAATGCAACATGGAAAATGCCTTAGCGACTGCCTGTGAAGCAGGGCTGGATGAAAGGTAAGATTTGGGATGATTATAGTTCAAGAAAACCATAAAAAAAGATGAGGCTTAGCCTCATCAAATATGTCCTGTGAAGATGCCTGGGGACTACACAGGCAGATGAGCTGGAGTCCTCCACACCAGCTGCACACAGGCAGAGGCTCCCATCCAGCATGGTGACCTGAGAATAAAGGCCCTGCAGTATATAGAATACTAAACCAAGTGACTTTTTGGTCTATATGCTACAGGCTCTAGGACTCAGAGAGTCTACAACAGAGAACACGTGAAAAACACATGTGTACAGAGCAAATCCAAGAACATGCTTCCTGTAGATACTGTCAGTTTTTCATTAGATGTCCCCTCAGTGCTTTCCTGGTTTTTCTCCACAGCATGTTATAATAAACATAACATGGAAAATGCCATAGCAGCTGCCTGTGGAGTGTAGACTAGTAGAGGGTAGGGTTTGGCTATAGTTCAAGACAGCCAAAACAAGCTGAGTCTTCATTAACAGCAGGGAAAACTCATGGTTACGTTTTCAATCCAATTTTAATTAGAATATATTCTATTTATTTTTTTTAGCAATTTCATACTTAACCTATTTTTTAATATCTATGAGTGTTTTGCTTGCAGGTACATATGTACACCACATGTGTGTCTAGTGCCCACAGAGCCCAGAAATGGGTGCCAGGTCCCCTGGAACTGAAGTTACAGATAGTTGTGAGCTTCCATATGGAAGATGAGAACCAAACCCAGGTCCTCTGCAAGAGCAGCAAGTGCTCTTACCCACTGAGCCATCTCTCCAGCCCCTTAACCTATATTTTTTTTTATTTACAAAATCTATAGACCTATTTCTTCAGACTTTCACATGCTCTCTTGGCCTATCGCCATTTTNATCTCCATCCTCACCACCGCACCCTCTATTTTATACAAATGCCAGAACTGAAGGTCAGTGTCCCAGGTGACTGTGTAACTAGGTTTCCCTCTGCTAAGACCACGAAAAGGGATAGTTACAGAGGGATCAGTGTTGAGGACAGTCAGCACAGAGTGGAGAAGAACTGAGTCCATCCTACGCAGTCCCCTCTCCTCTCACTGGTGAATGTCTGGCAANGTCCTCGCTCCTCTGCTTCCCTGGGGATGTTTACAGCAGGTGCCTCTCTTATAGTGGCTGTCACTGCAGTGGAACTTGCAGCTCCATCTCCCCCACTAGCCTGGAGGCTGCTTAGAATCACTGACTGGGCTTTATCTCCAGTACCTCCAGGCAGCTCACCTGAGGAAAGCACAGTTCACCAGCTCAAACATGGTTTTGGAGTCAGACAGACCTGAATTTGGGCTCAGACTCAAGGACAAACAAGTTGGATAGCTCTGAAGGAATTGATGTCTTTGAGGCCTGTTTCTCTAAAATGTAATGAGGAAAAAAGTTTNAAAAAAATCTATTTCATGGGATTCTCATGAGGATTAAATGATATTTATATGAGTCTTATTAATGAAGATCTCTGTACAGCTTCACTTAAGATTTATGGACACAGGTGATATTAGATGAATATGTGGTTGTCATAAGTTAATACCATCCATTTACTTTTTTAGTTATTTTTTTTTTGAGACAATGAGTTACTCTGTAGCCCAGGATTGACTGGAACTAACTATGTAGCACAGGCTGGCCTTGAATTCATGACAATTCCCTGCTTCAGGCTCTNGCATTCTGGGATTAAGTCAANCAAGCAGAATCGGGAATGTTAAGTGTTGTTGATATTCATTAGAAAGAATGAAACCATCTGCCTGGAGTGTCCTGATGGAAGATGGCAAATAAGCTGGACTGTGAAAAGCAGCAGACAAGGCATGAAAGCATTCCAGGCAGAGGGGACCTTCAGGGTGGAGGCTAAAATACAAAAATGTCCATAATAGGTTAGAGAGGAAAAGTCATGAAAGGAAGTGGAGACTTGTGTCGAGATACAAAATCTAATTATTAAGATTTATTATTATTAAGATTTATTATTAATAATAATTATTATTAATTATTAAGATTATTAATCTAATAATAATCTATAATTATTTTCAAATTATGTGACCTTTTACAGTCACAGCTTCTTCTGTGATCTCCTGAGGTCCCAAAGGGCATGCCTGAGCCTGTCATCCTATCACAAGCACTATCCCAAAATTCAATTCTGTCTATCATCATTCAGTGTGAGANTAGATCAGCCATTAGGATACCAGACCTGGTAATAATGGCCTGGACTAAATGTTTTAGTGAAGAAGTAGACCTTAAAACAGAAATAAANTCTGCATGGCCTCTGGAGACTGATGAGAGAGAAGAGAGAGACTTCTCCAGAGCCCAGTGTCTGTGTAAGGAAGCAAATGGCAATCTCCTTAAGTCAAAAGAAAGAGCTCCCTTGAGAGGGAGGGAAGGAGGGAGGGAGAGAGGGAAAGAGGGAGTGAGGGAGGGAAAGTTTGGGCTCAGCTTTGCAAACGCCAATATCCAAGTTTAGACTCACCACACCCAGAAAAGCACCTCAGGCTTCTGCCCCGAGTGTGGGTAGCCTTTTGGCATATTAAAGAGGAGTCTCACTGAGAGACTCCTCAACTTAGNGTGTTCTGTCCCAATAAAACCATTAGGAGTTGTAACAATGCAGGTCAAAAATGCATTTAATGCACATAACCTGCCTCTACTGTGCTCAGAGTGCATACATTAGCTTACAGTTGTACAAAACCATCTAAAGCCTATTGTAATAACAGGTAAATTAAAGAAACCCTAAATAGAACCACTGGCAATCCTAGGCCTTACGTAGCTGTGACATCTCAGAAATGATCCATGGCCCAAGAGAAATGCTGCTGCCCCAGTGTTCTGAGACCTTAAACCCCTCAGATCATAAGAGAGCCTGGATTTCCCTGCATTAGATAGAAATCTCCCTCAGATCAAGCNATGATCCCAAGGAGGCAAAAGACGGGGATGGAGAGCATGGACGCACAAATGTATATACAACCCACATACTCTTTGCATACTCCCAAACTGCACTGTTTATGCAGCTGTCCACAAACCCAGCTCGTCTGTTTATTTTCGTCCTTAGAGGAAACAGAGAAGAGAGTTCTGCCTATTAGGCACAGGCAGATCAAAGAGTCCCTAACCAGCTCGGGAGAGTGCTCCACTCCAGCCTTCCATATAAGCAAAGATCAAAACAAGGCTGCTTCGGCCCTGGCCTGGCTCCCCAGCAGCAGGCTTGTGGCGGCACCTGTTGGGACCATCCTTTCACTGCTCACACCAGATGGACATACTTCTGCTCCCCTGGGAGTGAACCATGGAATAACAGTGAAACTCTCAAAAGAAAAAGCATTTCACAGCAGGTTTATTGAGGCCATGTTCCTATCTCAGAGCACACAGCACCACACTGCTTTATGAACCAAAAGGGGTGGGGTTAAAAAAAAAAAGGCCTGCAAAGGTCAATTGGCAAACTAAAGGTTATCCAGCCATATGNAGACAGACTCAGGAAGGTGGCAAACACTTGCTTTCTCTCTCGAGCCCAAAGGAAAAAGCTGGCACCTTCTGTGGTTTTGCTCCCCCTTTCTACTATGTCATCCTCTTAATTGGTTCTAATCACCTAAAGCAAAACTGTAGGGTGACATTTATATCCATCACCATTTTGGCTCCGGAGACAAGCATACTCTTGTGAGCTATGAATGGTGCATTGTTTGTCTCATCAGCCTGTGCCATACCTACCCCCCTCTCCAAGCTGCCTAAGGTTTGCTTGGAGTTATGGTAATAGCCATAGCAATCAATGCCATAACAA
>LZPO01008749.1:0-14627 GCA_001675575.1 Neotoma lepida | reverse complement strand
ACTTTGGGTCTCAATAGTTCTTTTCCTTTGGAAAATGTCAGGATGAGATGGGTAAGAACCATGTCACAGAATTGTGTCTTTGATCCAATCACTATGCAGAACAGAACCCTGACCCTTGTCTCAATCTTGTCCTTACACCTGCTAACCTTTCCATGTAGGAAAGGACAAGTTGCATTTTGACACAGACTCTATAGCCATGGAAATGACCAAGGACTCTATCAGCAAGAAGCAGGGTGACCACTAGGTCACTGCTTTCTCAACCAGGTTCTGGTAATTCCACCTGCAATCTACAGAAAGAAATGCCAGTTGGCAGCATGGTAACCATAAAATGGCTGTGCAGTATGGAAGCAGGGCACAGCACACTTAGCACAATCCAGACTAGCAGGGAAATTCTCCCAGAGGGCTAAGTGGGGACTGTGGCCAAAGGTGGTAGGACATATGTCCTATGCATATGAAATGGTCCAAGAGCATAGGCTGAGAAACCAGAGCTTCCTGTTGAGTAAGCCTCAAGTGACATCCAAGGCAGATCCACCTTTCACACAAACCTTTCAATGTGATCCAACACAGGAACCCCCAATTTCCACCACAAAAGCAAGCTTGCCACACTGCCCTCCTGCACACACCGATGTTCCATCCACCACTTCTTCTGTAGGGAAGAAGTAGACGCCACTTCTAAGTAAGTGACTGATGACAATTCCAACTAGGAAATCTAGAGGCAGAGCAGAGGGAAGATGGCCTTCAACTCCAGAACTACCTGCTACACTTCCTTCCAAGGGTTTTCTGAAGGCCAGTTTCTTCAAAGATGCATTTGCACAGAGAAGTGCTTTGCAGCCGTGCCCTTCTTCCTCTGAGCAGCTCCCTCNAAGCTACTGCTTAGCCCTCAGCGTAACTCTTCTTCTTAGCATCTCTTCCCTTTGGTAGACCTTCTGCCCTTTGCTGTTTATTTTGGTTCTTCTGATGAATTATGATGACTTATATATGCTATGAATTTAATTAGCAAGCTGTTGACTGACAGGCCTATTTCTCATGTAGAGAACCTACTAGGAACCTGAGGAGGGAAAAAGAGTTAAACATCCATTGACCATCTCACCACCAACATCTACTCAGTATGTACAAACTCAGTGAATTTATTCCTTCAGCTTCGAAAACATTTCATTTCATAAAAGTGCTTTTCATAAATAGTTCATTTTTTCATCATGAAATCTTATAAATAAAAGAATGCTACCCTGAGCCCCTTTTTTGGAGCTGGGGAAGTTGTGACATTCCAATATAAGTGGCTGCCTAGTCATCCAGTGATTCTTGCATTCACTCACACATCATTCAAACAGCTGTTGGGCATCGTGTCTGTGGGTACTAATGTGGCACACCTGACATACACACTTGCTCGTTTTATCACCATGGCAACCCTGTAGAGTGGGTATTAGCATGCCTTTTTTAGAAATGAAGAAACAAATGCTCAAAGTGGCTAAGTCATTTGACCACTTTATCACATTGAGAGCCACATGAGGGCTGTCCCTCTTGAACTACAAGCTGTTCTTAATGTACACCAACGTCTCTCAGTGCAACACAAGCCAGAGCCAGGCCTCAAAGCCAGGCCTCACCCCTGTATAGCAGCGGTTACTTCATGTCAGCCCACACTGCAGTGACTCATACTTGTTCACACACTTCCATGTAAAGACACTGGTCTTCTGCACGTTTGGTAATGTTTCAATCAATAAACAAAACCTCTGCCAACCTGTGTGCTAGAAGTTGGCCATTATTTCATTAAATGCTGATTATGCTCATTACAAACCTTTATATGCAAGGTGTCTTGGGTAATCTGGGTCAAATACATCAAGCTTGCATTACTTACTATAGATAAACTTCTGGGTAGAGTTAGTTGCTATTTCTTGTTTTGTCTCCACCTCCTGTATGTCAATCTACAATCAATACAACTACTTCTTCTTAACTACAGAAAGCNCAGGATCAAACTACTGAAGCCTGCAATATTTTTAATATAAATAGAGATTTTTATTATCATCTTGGACAACCAGCTTCCATATTCATAAGCCTCAAACTCTCTATTTTCCTATCAACTAAAGGAGGTTGCTCTTTATAATAAAATATAATAATAAATGTCATAATAAAAATGTGCTTCTTAACTTATATCCATCTCTAACAACCGCCTTTTTTTCCTGCTGTCGCTGAGTTTCTCAAGACTCTTATTATCTCTTTCTCATTCCTAGTAAGTTTTCTCATTCCTAGTAAATTTTCAGTAATGCTGCCTTTGTCCCAACCATTCCAATTAAATGGTATGTCAAAGTCATCAACAACTATTTCTAGATTCAGGTAACACCTCCAAGTACAGAGGGTGAGTCTGCAGTTCTTACAAGCTGCTAGCAGTCTTACAATCCTGATCTGCAGTTTGGTAGCACCATCAGCTTTTATCCGGTGGGGCCCTGATATTTTACTGATTTCCTTTTTATCCTCTAGTTGGGTTTGCTCAAGCTCCTGACTTCTCTTTCCTGGTAAGTGCTAGAACTCAACCTGGCACCTCATATCTTGCCTGCATGTTGGTAGAAGCCTCCAAATGTCTTCAGATGGGTTCTCCCATCATCACTCTTGTCCTTGTCAAGGTCATCTTTCAAAAACATTTTCCTTAAATCCAACTCCAGTCATATTTTTCCCTTTCTTAAGTCGATTTCTTGATTCTCCAGAGCTTATACAACATGGCCTGGGCCCCTCCTCTCCAATCTCACCCCTCAACATTTTCTCTTTATACTTCAAGTTCTTTGCACTTGCCCGGAGTCCCAAATGTATATGCTGCTTCAAGCCACCTCAGCTTTGGTGTCATTTTCTCTTTTCTCAGAACGTTTGTTTCCTGCTTTGCCTCATAATCTCGCTCACTTAGCTAATTCTTATTCATCCTTTATTCATCTCTGGTTTGCTCATCCAGAAAACATTCTAAAGCCTTTTTTTGCTCCCTTCTGTGCACTCTGGGCCAATCCACTTCCTCTGTACTTCCAGCATGCTTCCATGCTTACTGCCTCCCAGGCAGAGCTGGCCTGAGTATTTGAACTGACTTCTTCCTTGCTTGTATCCCTTTATTCGTCAGAAAACTCTGTAAGGGGGTAAATTCATCCTTATAGCTGCTGCTCCAACCCTATGAAGAGTAGGCTCTTGATGAATGTTTTTGGAACTGACCTCCACTTCTATTTCGCCTCTACCAAACCAAAATGTTTATGAGAGGAATCCTAAGTATCTTTCTGCTGTAATGTCTGTGGTTCTAACCAAAGAACCAACTCTCTGTCTTCACAGGAAAATTAGCTAGCTCAGTCAAACTTGCCTTGTTNGCTCTCCCAGCTGTTTGCCAGTGTGACCTCTGATCAACCTGAATGTCTTCCTATGAGGAAAGCTCTCCAAATAATAACAAACCATGAAGTATACCTCTGGAAAGTCTACAGAGCTGGGGAAAGATACAAATGCAACACTGGTTGGCTACTGTGGATAGGCATGAGCTGATGGGACAAGGTCGGCCATGATGTTCTTTAAAACTACAGAGTAATGGTCATGCTTCTCTCTTTGACAATAACTCTGGGGCTGAATTACAATCCCACAATGGTAGCTTAGGGAGATAAAGTAGCACATAATGTTTTCTCTGAGCTGCTGTGTTACAGAAGAACAAGTTCATAGCTCAACAGACTCCTGCTCTCACCTCATCACAGCCAGGTAGTTTCCTGTGCAAACAGTAGAGTGTGCTTATACAAAGACAGCTCCAGTGTCACTAGGGAGTACAAGCTTATGGCATCACAATTGTATATGGAGTCAGTCATTAGCAGAAATGTCATTATGTAGCCCATTATTGTAGGGAATGGAGCTCACACTCAGCTTTTGCCAGTGGCTCTAAACTGTACTTTATACAAGGTGAACGAATACATATTCAAATGATATGTGATTCAAAATAAAAAAATACTCAAACATGAAACTCTCAAATTCCAATGGGAACAGCAATAATACAGAATTTTTTATTCATCAGCTGCAACGAGGATTCTGTTTTGCTTTGTTTCACTTTTTTGAAACAGGATTTTTCTGTGTAGTCCTAGCTATCCTGAAACTAACTTTGTAGATTTGGGTGGCCTCAAACTCAGAGATCTGCCTGCCTCTGCCTCCCCAGTGCTGGCTTTTAAGGCTTGTGCCATTACATCTAGTTTGCAACAAGGATCCTAATGCTTTGTTATAAGCTGTGGATGTTTAAACTCTGAAATTTAAATCACAGAACATTTACTGAGACTGTTTGGAATACCTAAAAACTCTTATTTTGGATTTTCTGTTTCTTAGTTGATGTGTAAGACCGTCAAGGACTTGTGCAATGAGGCTGATATCTCTGTAAAAGAGGGGGAAAGAGTTCAAAGGAGAAACAACCTATCCATGTCACTCTAGGGGCTCATTACAATGTTATGATTAAATGTCACAGGTCAAGTGAGCCTCTCTATTCCTGGTAAAGCACAAAGTCACAGTTTTATCAAAACATATAGATACTATTGTGACCCTCCAAAGGCATCTATGTCAAAAAGAAAAACATTTTGAAATTTATGAAGTAGCAATAAGTAAGGATTCAAATATATGACTCACTGTGTCATCTTGTGCCCACAAACATTAATACATGTTTACAAACATACCATAGAAATACACATTTGCAACTATATTATCACTCAGACTCCACTTATATTTTTTATATGGGACATTTATGACACCATGTAAAGACTAGTGATAAAAAATAAAAAGTTGATACCCTAAAAGCTTTGAGATCGCCAACCACCACAAGTGTTTGTTTACATTAGTTATATTAATTATACTAGTTGTCCCACTCAGGAAAAAGGGCATGCCTTCAGAAAGCTTCTGCCTCTCATGGAGCACTCTTAACCACTCATTGTCCTGCAGGCTCAGCTTCAAGGCTGCATTCCCTAACTGTTCCAAGTCCCAGTGTGACTTCAATGCCCCCTCAGCACATCCACCTCCCAATATGGGATCTGTCAGATGGCATTGACATGGTCTCTTCAGACCCACTCACCTGCATCTCCTGTGAGAGGAAGAGCAGGACTTAGATGTTAATGTTCCATTTCTACTTCTTGCACAGTGCGGGTCAGGAGCAAGTACATTTTTTTAAGCTTTAGTTGAAATAATGAAGGCCATTAGCCTTTCATAGTTTTAATCAAGAAGTAAGATCACTCCATCATTTTGGAGTTGGATTCAATTTAATGAGGTTTTGTTTTTTTTTTTCATGTAGCTACGGGTTGAGTGTCCCTTATCAGAATGCTTGGGATCAGAAGTATTTCAGATTTAATATTTTCATAGAATTTACCGATTAAGCATCCCTAACCCAAAAATCCAAAATCTAAAATATGTACAACCTATTACTATTACTATTATTATTATTTGTGTGTACAGTTGTGGTCTATGTGCCCACATCATATGAGCGTGGGTGCTGAGGAGGCCAGAATAGGGCACTGGAGCTGGTGCAGCTGATGCTACCCTGAGCTGAAGCCACCTGATGTGGGTGCTGGGAACTAAACCGAGGTCCTCCAGAAGAACAGTGCTCTTAACCTCAGAGCCGTTCTCCAGCCCCATAACTACTCTGCAATCTCAAAGCTCTTGGGTGTTTTGTCACATCTTAAAACTTGGAGGTTTTGTGCCTTTTGGACTCACGGTTTTCTGAGTAGAGAAGGTGCTCTGCACTGTAACTTCTTTATTAACGTGTTTGAAATTTGATTTTGAATGAATGTTTTTTAAAACTCTGCAATGCTTAGACAATTTCCTGTGAGTTAAAAGAGGCAAATGAGCTCACTAATCATTTCATTTCCAAGTGGGTTAGCGCTCTTAAACGCTATGAATTTCCCAGGGAATTTTCCACTATCGGCCAGCAAAGGCCAGACTCTCTCGTAAAAACGTGTTTAATTGCCGTTACGCACATTAGGTGATGAGGGTTTTATTTTCCCTGTTTCTTGGTATATCATCTTATCTCTGAAGGCTTTAAAGGGTTCTGTGATTTTTCTTTATAGGACACTAACTAAGGTGACACCAACTATGCTGTCCTTCTCACAGAAGTTTAATTTAAGAAGAAACGAGTAGACTGGGTGCAAAGGCAGTATATCCAGTTCCAGGAGTAAATGCCCCTGCTGAGGATTCCACCAGCCTTTCTCCTAGGACATACTGGGGCAAAGTTTCAAGAGTTCCGGTCCGAGACAGTTATTGTCTACAACTCTAAGTTCAAATCCCACATCCCACAGCTCTCAGTGTCTCCATCAAATTCCAGCATATTCTATTACTCCAATTTCTTTTTCATGTTTAAGCTGTTGTGAAGTGTTGCTATGCACGCTTAACAGCTGCCGTTTTGCTCCTATTCCCCCACATCCACCCAAAGAGGCTACACTTTAGTCTTGTAGATTAACTTGAAATGAACTATTATCCCTCAGGATGAAATACAATCAAAATGAACTTAGAGAATTTAAATACACACACACACACAGCCAGCAGACACTTTAATGTCTATAAATAAGGCCTTAAATATTAAGGATTTTAAAGTTGAAGCAGAACATTCCAGACAACAACTCCAGCTGCATATTTTAAGTACTTAGTCCAAAAGGAGAAAAAAAAAAAGTTAGGAGCAGCAACATATGAAAACTACACATGTAGGGTCAGAGGACCCCAAACCTGGCAAAGGTTCCTGTGGACAGAATAAGCAGGGGAAGGTCAAGGAAGAGAAATTATAAATTGTTTATAGTAACAAAGGAAAGGCCAAGAACCATCAGGCAAAGATGGTTCTCAGCAGTTTACCAAGGCTCAACTCCACAGTTAGGACTGGGGACAGAGCCTGGAGAGAGGGTACTTGTCTAGCCAAGGCCAGCCCTTTCCTTGATCTCCAGTACAATCAAACAAACAACAGCAAGAAAAACAGAGTTTTTAGTATCTAGGTGCCAAAATACATCCTATGTGCTAGAGACAAAAGATTAAGAAGGTAGGCCTTTGCCCAAGCTTAGCTTTCCTAGCANAGAGGAGTCATCGAGAGACAATTACATAGTGGACTGAGGAGGCTGGTGACCCCAGAGCTCAAGCCCACAGGAGTATGCATCTAGCCCTCAGTAGGGCCCCTGGGCTCCTGCCCACCCTGTTCTCTGGCTTTCTTATGCAAAATCTAAAGAAGTGCATGTTGATTTTTTAAAAGTTATTTCAGAAGTGAAATATTTTGTCCACAGCTGAGTCCGAGGTAGCCAGCTCCAAGCCTGGTTGCATACCTCTAATGCTCTCATTAAATAGATTTTAAGCATGTGGAGATTTCTCCTCAAGGAGTAGAAAGGCAAAGCCCACCCCCGGCAAATGTAGAGTGCACCAGCTCCTGAGGGATTAAGGGACTACATTTCTTCCATGCTGAACCATGGCTATTTCAGGATAGGGACACAGGCAGAGGGTGGGAGGTGGCCCCAGGGGTGTGACAGGGAGGGCTAGGGGATGTCAAGAACATGACAAGCTTCACACCTAGCCCTAAATGGAGGCCCTCACTTCCCACTAACCCAGGCTAATCCAAATGTCCTCCTGAAGATCTCCCTTGCAAAGCTTCGGCTTCCTTAAGAAGGAAAGCCCCACTCACACCCACCCCACCCTCTCATCCCACCCCACCCCACACAGCACAGAGGGTGGACAAANGGTCTGGAGAGGCCTGTGCCTCTGTTGACACAATAGTGCTCCATGCTTGCCTGGAATACCATTGGTAGAGGGCAAGTTGTGAGACAATGGAAATATTGTCACCACCAGGAAGCAGAGACCCCCTGCAGGCTCAGCACAGAGAAAACTTGGTGTAATGTTCACATCTCCAAGACTCAGAGACTGTATTAGAGACTGGGTGCCTTCAAATAATATTAACTATTTGGATGAAGTTGCATTGAGGCAAATACTTATATATGAAGAAGCCTGTGGCTTTCAAAATTAGAAGAAATGACAAATTTGCAGAACTATTTTAGAGGCGCCACATTTAAAGGACACACAGCAGGACTCCCGGGGATCTTGAATAAATGACTTAATTACTCTGGGCACTGCTATTCTTCTCCAGTTAAAGCAGAATAATGGATAGGTCCTCTGTCCCAACTCGGTGCTTCTGCTTAACTCTGTAGATTATTCCAGAATGGTTTTAGGGTCCTACTTTTTTAACTGGAAAAAAAAGTGGAAAAATAAAAATTTCTTTCCAAGTCTATTAATAAACATATGGTGCAGAGATCATCTTATGGATATACAATAATATTGTTTGTTGTTCTGCATGGAAAAGCTTACTTAATGTTTAGTTTTCAGAAGAAAATATTTCACATTCTATCACNATTTAATATTTTAAGTTTATTCATTTTATGAAATGTAAACATCTTAACTATTAAATACACACCTTTTGGTGCTTTTTTAATCATAAATGCTTTGATTTATTTTAGAAAATTAAACAAGTCATTGTTCAATTCGGGGAAAAAATTAACCCATAAACCAACTAAAATTAAACTTATTTAACTGGTAAATATGTGCCCCAAATTAAAATTGTATCTTTGTGTATTCAGAACAGATAAAATTGCCATTGGCAATTATAAACTGTAGAAAAAAATTATTTTATTTAAATGACTCTTCAAGTTAATGAGCTGGGGGAGAATTTAACAAGAAGTTTCAAGCAACAATATGTACAACAATAAGAACAGGAAATGTTCCAAAAGTCCATCACTAAGATGAGGAAATAGAGTGTGGTGTATTTATGCTCTATACACTATAATGAAAATTCGTGAACTACTGCCACACAGAACAGCAAGGAGGAACCTTGGAAATACAATACTATGTGAAAAGGTGAGTCACATAAAATATGCTCAGTTACACCGATGTGACACCCAAAAGTGAACAAAGCAAAGTAGTACATGACAGGCACACAAACATGAAAAAACTACAGAGAAAAAGCAGTCCTAGCAGAGAGCTGAGACATGGGTGACCTCTAATGGGAACCAGCATCAGGGACAGATGCTCTTTTCCAACGAAGTTGATGGTGTATTATTGTTCCTTTTATTGCCATTCTTGATGTTCTATCTGTATTTTGTCAATAATTTTATGTGTGTGTGTGTGTGTGTGTGTGTGTGTTCAGACTTGGGATTGAACCCAAGGCCTTGTGCATGGTAAGCACACACTCTACCACTGCTCAATCAAACTTTTAAGCAGAGCAACAGTGATATGAAATGTCATATCTGCATCCTTGAATAGTACCTAACTGGCAAAGTCTAATGGACCAGAGTGCAGCAGCATCCCTGTCACTAACTGGCTTTGCAAATCTGGCATAAGACACATTCCTAGAACTCCAGCTACATGAGATTTGAAAAGCTCTAAAACAAGAAGAAAAATAAAGAGATATCTTTTTTTAGGGATAGTTTGGTATATACTAAATTTTACAAATCAAATCAGTAACAATTAAATTAAGAGCAGGAGAGCCTCCAAAATAGCTCAGCAGGAAAATGTGCTTGACAACCTGAGCTCAATGCCCAGCATCCACATGATAGGAGAAAACAAGCTATCCTCTGGCCTTCACACCTTCATTAGAACGCACACACACACACACACACACACACACACAAACACACACACAAATAAACAAAATTCTCCTCTCAAAAACAGAAAATGTTAAAATATATGTACTGCTGAGGATCCACTATTCTCTATGCAGCATTATACTTTTAAAAATAATTTTTCAGAAAACCAAGATCTAAATTGAGCAGCAGCACCCTCAGTGTGTTAAGGTTTGGATTTGTCTTCTGTCCCTTTACCCATACTGTTTGGGGGTGTGGCATGGCAGAAACCTGAGACTGCCCTCAATGCAAGTAACCCTGCCCCACCCGGAGAGTTACTTCATCTTCTCCTCCATCCTGTTCCTTCCAGGTGAGGGAGGTCTCCGGTGACCCCTTCTCTGTCAAATGAGGTAAATTATCCTGTGTCCACCACGACTATGGTAGAAATTACATAAGTGAGCTCATGTAAAACATTCGGGTGTCAATATGCAAGTGTTTGCTATGATGTGTGTTTGTCAGCATTATTATTTTATGAACTTCACCTAAGATCGAATAAGAAAATCTGTATTTGGTGGAATTCTACCGACCAAAATCAATCATTTATTCCTGTAAGATTAATTGACCTTATGGTTCTCCAGCTCCTGTTTAGTGGTAAGGGCTAAATCTAGAAGCTTCTCAGCCTAGAGTCTGGGTTTAACCCTACAATGCAGAGAATGCAGCTATAGAAAAGCAGCTTACTGTTACACACCCTGTTCCCTGAAGGGTTTTACTCAAAGGCTGCCTCATCATGAGTAAACATTCTAAATGGAAGCAAGGGAGCCATGGAGGAGCTAGAGGATCACACTTTGTCCTTTCAGGAAGGGTTTGGGAGCTCCTGACCCAGGCATCTGGGAACTCATAAGCACAGAGAGACATCCACTCCACAGCAGGACAGACAACCACAGTTAACTGTCTCATCCTGCTCTGCATTGTCTTCCCAGCCAGGGCTGTGGTAAATGACTACATAACTTTTATTTGTACTTAATATTATATCTAGGGGTGGGTGACAAGTTAAAGCCAATTAAGAAGCATATGAACTGTCACCAAATCTCAGGCTGAAACCATCAGTCATGTTGATACTCCAGTCTGTCCTCACTTGTCACCCTCAGATTCCCTCCAGGAAAAACAGTGTAGGCTGAATCAGCAAAAAGGGAATCCTAAAATTATTTTATTGAATTCCAACCACTTTCTTGTGGTTGAAACTCAACCACTTTATTGGAAGTATTTTTGACCACTCTCTCGGTACAGAATTATTTCGAGAAAAATTTAGGAATTCATTCTAAGAGCCCGAGCCTGATCTCAATTTTGAGAGTCCTTGCAAAGATCCCCACTGCACTCTCACCCTCAGCCCTTCACACATCAAAGCATGACAGCAGCACCAGGGACCTTGACGGATGAAGAGAGTTATTTGTGCAGCTTGGGATGACATCAGATGTTGTGGATCAGTAACCGCCTTATTTCACAACTAGGAACTCCCCTTCTAACAGCCTCTGTCAAAGGTTGGTAGCACTTTCTGGAAAATAAACACTTAAGGCTTTTGTGAGCCACACTGTCTCTGTCACATCTCCCTGCCTCNAGTGATCATTGTAAGAGATGCACAATATAGAAACCAGACTGCACGGTTAAGTTCCAGTGAAATTTTTATGTATGGGTACCAGGTGAATTTCATAGAATTTTCACAGATCATGAAATATTCTACTGATGTCTCTGAGTATTTATGGATATGAAAACTATTCTTAGCTCACAGTATCAAAAAATAGATGATGGGCCAGATTTGGCCAGCCCTACACACACTTATTTACAGAACACAGTAATGTATATAATTACAAAGACCATTTAGCTTCCCATATGCTTACCATGTTTTTATCCTTTCAGAACTAAGTTAATATTCCTTAATCAGTCATTCCTCCCTAACACAATGGGGAGGTGGGACTTGTTTTATCAATAATAGAATGTAAAGCATTCAAATATTATAGTCAGGGAAGGTCCACAGTAATCAGGCATGGGGAGGCAGCTGCTTTATTTTGGTTTGGTTTGTGTGCAGTGCTACAGGGGGAACCCAGGGCTTCACAAATGCTAGCCAAGCACTCTGCCTCTGTGCTACATCCCCAATTCAGGAAGAAAGGTGGTTTGAGCAGGATTTCTACCTTGATCCCTGCTTGGGCACTGTCTGCGTTCATCAAGTACACAGTTTTCTTGTGTGGCACTGCATGAATACTGTGGCTGTGTTAAAATACAGTCATAAGGATCTTTTGTGACCCAGGATGATGACACTTTTTAACGCATCATTAATGTGTACGATAATTAGGCTACATGTGTAGCTGGGCAGGCTATTGCCCCATCAGAAATCTGTGGCTGCTGCAAGTTAGCAGGAACGCCTCTGAGAGGAGCACGTATCCACAGGGCTGTCTCCAAATACAGTATTCCAGTCTTGTTTTTAACATTTGTTTTTTCCTGGGGACAGCAGGTGCTGAGCAAGCACCTCAGGACCTTGCTGCAGTCACTGGCTAGTTTCCTCATGCCTGACTTTTCATGCCCCATTTGACAGCATTCCTCTTTCACCCCCACCCCATTCCTGTCTACTGTCCTCCCATGAGAACACACCACACACACACACACACACACACACACACACACACACACACACACCCCTTGTCTGGATCCACAAGTCTCACAGAATATTTTCAACAAGCTGCTGAAGATCCGTAAATTCTACTGAATCCTGTCCTAGCTAGTCAAAGCTCAGACTGTGGCTGAAGGTCCTCCAGAGACTGAACCACCCTCCTCACAAACACCACCCTACCTTGTCGTGCTGGCACGCCCACATTATCATACCCTCTCGCTTCCTCTCGCTTGGCCCCTGCCACCATGAATGTGGAAGAGGACACTAGATCTTGTTTATAGGACTCAACATTTGAGCAGTTGGACAGATACACTGCCCTGTGCGTATCGTTTCCTTTGCGCCACTGGAGTCAGAACTGCTTGTCCAGGGACTCTTTACACACCACAGGGAATCACCAAATAAAGTATCACCAACAGATACTAAACTTTTAAAGATGCTAGTGATCTTCTGAGAAACAATTCCAGAAAGATCCATGTAGAACTCTTATTTAGAAAGTCCCTCCTCACAATGACCATCCCTCACTTAGAAGATTACCATTCACCAAGAATTCAAAATTATAAAATAGGGGCTTTGTTGGGCTGGAGAGGTGGCTCAGAGGTTAAGAGCACTGACTGTTCTTCCAGAGGTCCTGAGTTCAATTCCCAGCAACCGCATGGTGGCTCACAACCATCTGTAATGAGATCTGGCGCCCTCTTCTGTATACATAATAAATCAATCTTTAAAAAAACAAAATAAAATAGGGGCTTTGTGTCGAATGCACCCCAAATCGCAGACCCAGAAATAAATCAGGAAAATGAGTCACCTTCAAACTGCTACTTCTTCCATCCTATCCAATTAGCAAAAAATATCTCTGTCAAGTTCTTTCTTCCTCAGTATTCTGAAATAAAAGAACATGAACTCCTATGTCCTCTAAAAGCCGATCCCTAAACTCTACTCTTATGGAAGAGAAGAAAATGAAACTCCTTGAGGACTTCTTCACTTTTCCTAATTCTGTTCTGGCGTCCCTAACACCCAATGACGAAACATTTCCTATGGGTAATTAATCCTAGGCAGCTCCTATTGAAAAGAAAGCAACAAAGCTCATTTTGTGAGGCTGCAGTTGACTGACCTGTTTGTGCCACTCATTTAAATTTACAAAATTCTGAGCTCCCATTGTAAAACAGAATGGTGGGAGGAATGAAACATACCTATTCAGGAAGACCTGAACTCAAATGCCTCGCACAGACCACCCACGTTGCCCTAAAAGGCAGCCAGCGCAATGACATAATCCAGAAGGGTGCCTAGAGTAAAGTGGGGAGGTTTTTTGAGAGAGAGAGTTAATTTTGCTTGAGTTTAATTCATAAATAATGGTAATTTCTCCCTAAAGGGCTGTGCCTCAATCAACTGAGAAGACATTCTTATTATGAGATAATTATTTTTAATACAAGCTATCAATTACTGAGGCTTTGTCTCCAGGAACGATGTTTATAGCTTCATAAGCACTTACCTTATTTAACTTAAACAACTAGGCCTATTGTGTAGTCATTATTATCTCCATTTTATAGATGAGGAAATCAAGTGTCAGAGAGGTTAAGTGGCTTGCCTAAGGTCACAGAGACAATAAAATACAAACCCAGGACTGTCTAACTAAAAACCTGTACACAGTATGCCTCCACTAAATAATTTCATGTATCTGTAAACACGGGACAATTACACCAATTTTTATCCTTACATAGTTAGCCACAATCCAACAATTCCTAACATGTAGTTCCAAGAAATCTTTTAAAAACAAAGATTGTGCCAGGTGGTGGTGGTGCATGCCTTTAATCCCAGCACTTGGAAGGCAGAGGCAGGAGGATCTCTGTGAGTTTGAGGTCAGCCTGATCTACAGAGTGAGTTCCAGAACAGCCAGGGCTACACAGGGAAACCCTGTATTGGAAAAACAAACAAACACTGTGACCATTTTTTTTAATAAAATCTTGTCATTTACAGCAAAATTAATGAAACCAGACAGCAGTATATTGAGTGAAATAAGCCAGGCAAAGAAAGACAAATTATGCCTGCTGATTAGAAACTAAAAATGTTGATCTCTAAGAAGCTAAAATGGGGTAGAGGATAGAGGGAAAATGGACAATGGTTAGATGGAAGATGCAGTGTTTTTATTCTACAGCACCGTGGGGTCTGCAGTTTATAACCACCCATGACATATGCTATGGGTAACTACATGGAGCTCAAATCACAGAGAAGTGAGAGATGTTTAAAGAGGTGGAAATGATAATGACAGGTTTCCATCACTATACACTGCGTGATGTACTGAATTATCACACTATACCCCACATGCCTGTGTCAATGAAAACGGAACTAAGTGGAGACTGGATCTGAGTTGTTAAGCATTTTCTGTCNAGTTCATCACGATGAAGGACTATAGATTCAAC
>LZPO01008748.1:12319-37428 GCA_001675575.1 Neotoma lepida | reverse complement strand
AGACATTACTTTAAAAAACAGTATTCATATATTAGCAGTAAAAAGTAAATTATATAAGGATAATAACAAAATTATAATGACTTTAAGGCTCTCCACAATTCTGCTGATAGCAAACAAGCTAACTACATAACAGCCTNCAAACACAAAGGTGGTAGGGCTGTCATTGCCCTTTGGGGAGCCATTTGTGTGATTTTTCACAAGATCTGATCCTGTGACCCCACTATCAAACAGTCAAGCAGGTATCATTTCAGAAGTTATTGGTTCCTTCTCAGTTTTTGACTAATATGATTTGCTACATGTTTTATCAAAGTTCTGGTCTTCTATAGGGACTGAAAATTTTATTCAATCACGATCACAGTAAGATTTGCAAACACCCACTTGCCAAAAAGTACGGCCCACCTCCACCCCTGCAAAGATCACCACCNGTTCACACTTTCAGGTTTCAACAGCCNCTGGACTACATGAGGGATCATTAGACATCTCATTANACTGGAAAATCAACTCACTAGAANAATGTTAAGGAAGACTTCTTTTCTTCAACTTCCTATANCAGCCTAAGACTTTTAAATTCTTTNCCTCATGAAAAGAGTGGACTCAACAAGTAGAGAGACAGGCAATTTCAGGCAAAAAGTGAAAATGTGTAACTTGTACCCCTCTCACACCTGTCTTTAAATTCCATATTTGTCTTTCATGATCTAATATTAGAAATCTTACTTTCTCATTGTGGCTTAAAGATGGATTAATGAGTAATGCATTGATATATTCATTTGTTTTTTTTTTCTAAAGTCAACTAGATGACACTTTCAAGACACTATTTCTTGAAGTGGATATTCAGCATTGCACTGTGGTTTATTTATATGCTTTGAGGCTGAGAAAATCATGTTAGCATTATCTCATGTGAGATGTCCATGCATGAAGGACATACAGTGTGCAGCNTCTGAGTGACTCAGAGTCTGGCAAATTGATGAAGCTATTTCTATCTGAAAGCCAAAACTACAANTTTGTCTGTTAATGGACACTCTAATTAGCACTGGAAATCCAGCATTTAATTTTCTCTCACACAGAATACACAATCTTACAAATTTTTTCAACCTTACAAATTCAGGGCAGGATTTCTCTTCTTTCATAGAAAATCGAGTTAAAATTCTCTGTTAGAAACTGGCACAAGTGGCCAGACAGATGGTACAATAGTTGAAGGCTCTTGCCACCAAGCTTTGTAACCTAAGTTCAATGTCTGAAACACACATGATGGAAGAAAAGAGATTGTAGAAAACTGTCCACTGACCTGCAGATGTTTGCTGTGGCACACATGTGCACACATACACAGACTCACATGCACAAACACATACTAATAAAATGTAATAAAAACTGGCATAAGCTGACTATTATTCCCTATGATGAGGATCCTTGACAAGTTTTTCCTCAATAATTCTTAGAACTGAAGTAGTATTACTACAAAATAATATTAGCATTTCTGTGAAGAGCAAAGTGTATCCCTATATGAATGAGCATTCAAAACCAGCAGNAAAAAACAATGATATCATGAAATTTGCAGGCAAATGGATGGAACTAGAAAATATCATCCCAAGTGAGGTAACNCAGACTCAGAAAGACAAACATGCTATGTACTCACTCATAAGTGGATACTAGATGTAAAGCAAAGGGTAACCAGACTACAACCCACAGTTCCAGAGAAGCTAGCTAACAAGGAGGACTCTACGAGGGACACATAGATCACCCAGCGAAGGAGAAATAGATGAGATCTACGTGATCAAACTGGGGGTGGGAGTGGGGGTAATGGAGTGCAAGGAATAGGGAATAAGAACATAAGGAAATGGGAGGTTCTGAGTTAGAACAGAGACAGAGTGGGAGAGCAAGGAAAGAGATACCATGACAAATGAAGACATCATGGGGATAGGGAGAAACAGGGTGCTAGGGAAGTTCCCAGGAATCCACAAGGATGATCCCACCTNAGACTACTAGCAATAGTCCAGAGGGTGCCTGAACTGGTCTACTCTGATAACCAGATTAGTGAATGCCCTAACTGTCATNGTAGAGCCTTCATCCGATGACTAATGGAAGCAGATGCAGAGATCTGCAGTTGGTTGCCAGTCCGAGATCCAGGAGTCCAATCAATGCNAGAGAGGACGGATTCTATGAGCAAGGGACATCGAGGTCATGATGGGAAAATGTACAGAGACGGCCAGCCAAGTTAGTGAAAACCCATGAACTGTGGACCAATAGTTGTGGAGTCCCCATGGGTACTGGACTAGGCCCTCTGGATACTAGAGACAGTTGTTTAGCTTGAACTGTTTGAGGGGGCTGGCAGGCAGGGGTATTGGGATCTGTCCCTGGTGCATGAGCAGGCTTTTTGGAGCCCAGTGCCTAAGGTGTGACATCTTGCGCATCCTTGGTGCATGAGGGAGGGGCTGGGACCTGCCTCAACTGAATGTACCAGGCTCTGCTGACTCCCCATGGGAGATCTTGACTTGGAGGAGGTGGGAAAGGGGGATGGGTTAGGGGGGAAGGCTGGGGGTGGGGTGAGGGAGGACTGTCTCTTATACACATCTAGATGTGTATAAGAGACAGGGTTTGGGGGGAAGGCTGGGGGTCGGGAAGAGGGAGGAGGGGAGTATCTGTGGTTGGTATGTAAAATGAATAGAAAATTTCTTAACAATAAAAATTAAAAAAATAAAAATAAAGATTAAAAAAAACAAGAATCTCAGTGCCTCATACTCAAGCTAATGGCATGAGTATGGCCTTCCCAAGTCCAAGCATGGAGTTGGCAGTGTGTGCATAAAGAATTAACCATAGCTTCCTATGGTTTGATGACTGTAGCTGGAGATTGCTCCCCTACAGAGACAGCCCATCTGAGATTAGCTATCATGCCTCCTTGTTCAGCTATATATAATAAAATTGCTGAGTTGCCAGGCTGCTGTTGATGTCCATAGGAACACATGCCCCACCAATCCCAGCTTTTTGGTACACGTGTCTGTCATTTCTTCATTCCCCATTGCCCCAGTCATGTAAGGATCCCAAAACAATGTAGGCTACAGCACATTTCAGATATTTTTCTCCTGCCTTTTACTTTTAAATTGTAAGAAGCCAGTATACTTTAAAAGGTTATTGCTTTCAATGGTTTTTTTTCCACAGTAGGCCTTTTTGGAACTCCTAAAGCAAATATTTAATCATGTTTCACACTGATAAAAACTAAGAATTGCCTAGAACATCGTATTTTCTACTTGTCATAAAACTCGAGTTAGTGATTTGAAACCAAGATCTAGCCTGAAGCACATACNTGTTTAATGAGTGAGTGGTCATAGTCATGCTTCAGGGAGTGATGCCGACTCAGAATGGTTCACTGCTACAATTTTAATGGAGTGGAAAATGGTATTTCTTTAATGATCTCATATGAAATTCCAAAACATTTTATGAAATATCTTGATATATTAAGAGAATAAGTGGATGTCTTAAAAGTAACCACGGAATGTGCTTTTAGCAGATGTCAAAGTATAAAATAAAAAGATATATCCTTCATAATTACAGTTGTATACAAAATAATATTTCAGAGGAACTCAGTTCGGTTACAGTTTATACTTTCTTGACAGTATTCTAAAATCGTATGAGCGGTATGTGTTTGTAGAGAAAGTCTAGTGTCCTGGCAGCCTCGCTCCGCAGTCATTGCTTAAGGGCTGTATCTATTAATAGAGTCACTTTGATTACTCTCTGGTCTTGCCAAGTTCTGCCTCTTCCAGCAAATATTGATCAGTCCATGAGCTGCCCAGGCACAATACACCATTAATTACTAAGTGACCTGGAAAACAATTAGAGACCTCCTGGCTCATGTACAAATGGCCAGTCAGAGCTGTCAGGCTAATCAGACATGGCTGTGCTCACCAGTGGACCAGTCAGACTCTTCAGAAGTGTCCGTCACATCTGCCACTTTCCCACCCACTTTCCACAAAGAGAACTCTTTCAACCTTGCAGTCATTTTTTNCCCAAGAAGTCTTTGTGTATGCATTAAGCAGAAAGAACACTGAATCTGCACGATCTTTTACTGGGAATTCATCTAGAAACCAGGAGTAGAAAAAGAAATGGGAGGTTAAGAAAGATTCAATATTTATGCCTGTTGAACAGAATACTGATGTAAAAGTGTAAAAAAAATGAAAATTGATCCCTNGATTGATTACTAATATCTATAACTTCTGACCTAAGTCCATGAGCTACTACACTAGACTCATGCAAAACATATTATTTCCTACATTACTGCAAAACACAAGTAACATTGAACTCAAAATTGAAATCTCAAGACATTTTGCATTTAAATGGTTGCAAAATCTTTTGACAGCTATCTGTAAAAAAAAAATACACAAAGCATTGCATTTAATTCTTAATAACCATCACTGTCTCGATTATTTTGTTATAAAAATATTTCCTTTTCTAAAAAAGCATAAAATTTATTTGACATGCATACATGGCTAAGTTATTTTATACATATGTCTTATTTCCTTTTTGCAGTAACAACACACATGTGTGTAGTATGTTATATGCTGTATTGTGTGTGTGTGTGTGTGTGTGTGTGTGTGTGTGTGTGTGTGTGTGTAGGACAGAGGTAAACATTTTATCTTTCCTCAATTGTTCTGTTTCTTTGTCTGATAGGGTCTCTCACGGAACCTGAAACTCATCAATTCGCTAGGCTGACTAGCCAGTAAGATTCAGTAATCCGCCTGTCATTACCTCACTCCCATCTACAAACAGACCTGGCTGTTGGTGTCTGTCCTTTTATATCAGTTTTGGGAATTTGACCTCAGATCTTCGTGCTGCCATGCCGGGGACTATATGTCCCCAGCCCCTTAATTATGCTTTCGTACCATTTAGTTATGAATCTTTGAAGAGTTTACTTGAAGAAATGTAATCCCCAGCATTGCAATATAATATAAAGCTAAGTATGTACCTCAGAGACAGGCATTTGCCTAGGTAGTTTCGATCCCCAGCACTCCCCCAAAGTTAGAACTTTGCCAATTTCTGCACTTTCATTACTATCTTTTATTATTATTTACGTTATTGGTGTTTTCTTATTATTTTGACTACTAATCCATAAAATCACAAAACACTTGTGTTATTAATATAATACATTCCCAGATGTGTGGGGAGGTCATACAGAAGTAGCTGTAAACCCAAGTAGGAATCCTGAGCTGTCCTAGGGAAAAGCCCACAGATGTAGTGTGTTTCTCAACCCACTGTACAANCTGAGGACCCTGCAGAAGACCCAATCAGACCTTAGACAGGACCTCATACTCAGGAGAATGCNAGAGAGAGAACTTCTGGCCCTAATACTAATCCACACTCAGAAGAGAATACTGCAACCCTATTCTGACTTAATCATTTCCTGAANATTAGAAACACCTCCACTGGAGAAGAAAGGAGGTGTGAATTTTTAAAAAGAATAATTCAGCCAACAAACTGGTGTCTGATGCCAAATACAGAGCAGAAATAAAAATAACATAAAAAAACAAGATAATTTATCTTCCCCAGGAATTACCAATTCCATAGTAACGGTTCCAATAAGGATGATTTGGAAGAAATTCCAGGCAAATTATTTGAAAGAATTCCATAAAAGTAACATTATACAGACTTAACAGTTTACATTTAGTATTCATATACATATATAAGTGCAATAACAATTAGTGAAAAAAGAGGCCATGCATTTGTAGGAGAGAGGGGATGGGTATATGGGAAGGTTTAGAGGGAGAAAAGGGAAGGGAGAAATGTAATATTACAACCTCAGGAAATAGTATAACTGTGTTCAAACAACTCAAAGAATACACAGATACAATGCAAAAGAACAAAAGCAAAGAGGTGAGAGGGAAAGAAGAAAGTCAACCCAAGATGTGAAAATAGAAGTTAGTAAAGAGATAGCATGCTGAAGAAAAACCAAACTGAAATGATGGTGATAATGAAAAACTCACTAAGCCAAATTAAAATCTCAGTGGAAAGCCTCGCCAATAAAATGGTTCATGTGGAAACAGAGTATCAGAGCTAGAAGACAAGGCTGAAAAATTTGGATTATTCAGAAGTCAATAATATTTTTTTAAAAAAATATGACTAGAACATGGGAAAGCTCTAGGATACCATGAAAATACCAAATCTTCAAATTAACTGTAGAAAAGAATAATATTGCACCAAAGATAAAAACATTTTCAATAAAACCACACAAAAAAAATTTCCAGGGCTAGGGAAATTGATGCCCAGTCAATTACAAGAAGCCTTCAGAACACCTTGAAATGTTGTGGGTAAAATACTAGAAATGTAGACAAACAAAAATGTGTTGAAAGCTGCAAAGGATCAGGGTCCAGTCAACCGTATGTGCAAGTCCAATATAATTAGATAGAAACATTTAAAGGCAGAATGACCTGGAAAGATGTAGTCTAGCCTCTGAAAGACCATAACTATCAACCCAGTCTGTTATACCCAGAAGAACTGTGTGTTAAAATTGATGAAGAAATAAAATCTTTCCAAGACAAAAACACACTGAAGGAGATGGTGACCAGTCATTCAAATCTACAGAGAATAACAGAAGGAATAACGGAAGCATGGATGCTAGAAATGATACAAGGACAAATAAACAGTATCAGACAATTCATCAGAAATTCTCAGACAAGACTATAAAACAACACAGTACCAGAATTAGTACATATGTTTCAATATCTTCGAGTGCAAATCATTTCTGTTTTCTAATAAAAAGACATAGACTGCCAGATTTTTTTAAAAATAGATCCATCTTTTCATTACCATCAAGAATATACTTCACTATCAAATACAACCTACTTTGAAGTAAAAGGATGAAAAAATATATTCCAAGCAAATAAAACTAAGAATTAAGCAGGTATAGCTAGTGTAATATTAGACAAAATAGACTTTCAACCAAAACACAGAGAAGTANCAAGGTTACTTCATACTTATCAGTAGAACAATACAGCAAGAGATTTAATTCTAAACACATAAGCAAACCCAGTGTCACTGAAATACCCCATTCTGACCAAAAGACAAGTCATCTGAAAAATAAATAAATAAAGAGGAACAATGGCTTTAAGTGACATCATAAGTCAAATGGACCCACCCAAACACCAAAGACTGCACATTTTTCTTAGATGCTCATAGAACTTTGTCTGAAGTTGATCACATATTAGAACACAAAGTCTCATCATACATAGGAAAACTGAAATAATATCTCACATTCTAACCAACCACAGTGGAATAAAGTCAGAAATCAACAGCAATAGAAACTTCAGAGGGTTCATAAGCACTTGGAGATTAAAAACACAACACTGAATAACATATGAGTCACTGAACAAATCAAGGAAGAAATCAGAAAGTTCCTAGAGTTGAATGGCACAACATATCAAAATCGTGGGACACACTGAAGGCAGACCTGGGANGAATATGTATTTCCCTTAATGCCTACATTAAAATTTTGGGAGATATAAAATGAATTAATTATTGTACAACTTAAGAACTTGGGAAAACAAGAATAAATCAAGTCCCAAAACAGTAGATGGGAAGAAATAATAAAAACCAGAGTAGAAATCAATGAACAAAATATGTAAAAAGAATCAATGAAACAAGGAGCTGTTTCTCTGAAATGATTTTTTAAAATGACAAACCCTTAGCATAAATTAACCGTAAAAAGAGAGGACCTAAATATTTAAAATTTAAATGAAAGAGGAGGTATAACAGATGCCAACAAAATTCAGAAATTTCAGAGGATACACTTGAAAAATTTATTCTCCACTAAATTAGGAAGAGTAGTGGATGAATTTTTAGAAGCATATGATATATTAAAATTAAAACAAGATCAAGTAAATAAATTAAATAGATTTAAAACCAGCAATAAGATTGCACAATATTAAAGAGTAAAGATTGCACAAAATTAAAAGAGTTTCCCAATGAAAACATAAAGACCCAGGGCCAGATGGATTCACTGCACAATTGTACCAAAATTCGAAAGAACAAACACCAATATTACTCAAATTATCCCATTAAATAAAAAGGAGGAAGGTTTCTAAACTCTTTTTAGAAAGCCAATATTACCCCGATACCAAAACCAGAAAAAAATACAACAAAAAACAAAAGAGAATTTTAGATCAATCTCTCTGGTGAATCTACATGCAAAATTTCTCAACAAAGTGCTCACAAGCTGAGTGCTATATTACACAAAAAAATCCTGATCAAGTTGACTTTATTCCAATTGATGCAGGGAATGTTCAACATCCATCCATAAGTCAATAAGTGCAACCCATAACATAAATAGACTCAAACACAGAAATCACAAGATCACCTCAACAGAGTTAGAAAAAATCCCTAAAACATCAAGTATGCCTTCTTGATAAAGGTCTTGAGAGTGTTCAGGATGGGGGAAAATCCGTCAGTATAATAAAGGCTAAATATGGCAAACCAATACCAGCACAATACTAAATGGAGAAAAACTCAAAGAATTTCCACTAAAACCACAGACAAGTTTTCACTGTCCACTTCTACTCAATACAGTGCTTGAAGTCTTATCTACAACAATAAGATAACAGAAAGAAATAAAAGGCATACAAACAGGAGAAGTTAAACAATCCCATTTTTCAAAGGATGTGATTCTAGACATAAGAGACTCAAAGACTCTACCACAAACAAACAAAAACCTTAGATCTGATGAACCGTTTCAGCAAAGTAACAGGATACAAAATCAACACAAAAAATCAGTAGCCTTCCTAGACTAATGACAAACATATGGAGGGAAAAACAAGGCATTTGCAAAAGAATCCTGCATGTGCATACAGAGAGAGAGAGAGAGAGAGAGAGAGAGAGAGAGAGAGAGAGGGAGAGAGCAGATGAAGAACAACAAATAAATGAAAATCTTAAGACTGAAGGAAGAAATTAGATACCCCATCTTCATATATTGGAAAAATTAATCTTGTGAAAATGGCCATCCTACCAAAAGCAATCTACATATTAAATGAACTACTAAGTAAAATCCCAAGGCCATTTTACAAACATGGAAAAAGCAACCCAAAAATTTATATGGAAGCACTAAAACCAAGGAGAGACAAAACAGTACTGACCAAAAATAGTGCTGTTGGATGTAACACCATACCTGACTTCAACCTGTACTACAAAACAATAGTAATAAAAGGTGTGTGCTACTGTCACAAAAAAGACATATAGACCTATAGACTCAGGTATAAGTCCACCCAACTACAGTTACCGGATTTTCTACAAGGATGCTAAAAACATATATTGGTGAAGAGAGAGAATATGTAACAAGTGGTGCTGTGAAAACTATATTTCATCATAAAGATTAAGGACTCCATTAACACACTTTTAAAAGTCCATTTGATTTGCCTACAAATTTCCTTACACATAAGTAATATTCTATTATGTATATGCAACACGTTTGCTGTATTCATTCATCTGTTTTAAGGACTTCTAGGCTGATGCCATTCCCTAGCTACTGTGAACACACCATCAGTGAACATGAATGAGTGAGTGTCTCATTATTATAAAGTCCTTGGAGTTGTGCCAGAGAGTAGTATATTTGGAACACACAGCAGTTATATTTCTAGTGTTTTGAGAACCCTCTGGACTGATATCCAGAATGGTCACACTAGTTGACAAGAATTATTTGGGTTCCTCTTTCACCACCAGCATTTGCTATTGTTTGTACTCCTGAAAATGACCATGCTGGCTGGCATGAGACGGAATCTTAAAGGGGTTTTAATTGGCATTCCCTGATCCTAATGATGTTGAACACCTTCTAAAGTGTTTCTTAGCTGTTTGATTTTCTTCTTTTAAGAATTTTGCTATTCAGTTCCATAGCCCATTTTTAATTTGGTTATTTCCTTAATGTTTCCTGTCTGACAAACAGCTGGAATTTTCTCTCCCGTTCTTGGGCTACCTACTCACTGCTTCCCAGTTGTGTTTGCTGTATAGAAGCTTTTTTTTAGTTTCAAGGGGTGCCTTTGTCAATTGTCAGTCCTATTTTCTGTTCCTATGAGTTGAAATGTAATCCCTACTTCTTCTTCTATCAGTGTCAGGGTATCAGGTCTGATTCTGAGGTCCTTGATACATTTGGAATTAAGTTCTGTGCAAGGGAAGAGTGAGGATCTGGTTTCATTTTTCCACATGTTACTACTTTGCTCAATGATCATGTTTTCAAATTGCCTGCTAAACATTTATGTTTATACTCATAGACCTAGGTTTCTCTCAGCCTTGGTCAGAGAAGTCATCCCTATAGTGGGTAGCAATCAGTGCAGAGATACACAGTTGGTATGTACTCTCACAGAAGTAATGAGAATATGAGAATGAATAAATATAAGTAATGAATAAAGAGATCTTTATATATCTTTAATAACCCCCCTCCCTGCCACGAAGGCTCAGGGAATACCACAGAAGAGGAGATGGAAAGAATGAATGTAAGAGCCAGAGGATGGCAATGAGTGCAGTAAATCACTGTCTTCTAGACACAACACAAATCACACTCCTAACCTCACAGCAGCTGTGATCACCTACACAATACTTGTACAAGATCAAACCAGCCAAAATTCCATCAAAGATGGGCAGGTACTCTCTAGTCCCCGTGCCTAACAGAAGAGATGAGTTGCTGAGTGAATAGATAATTGCTCTTTTTTATGTTGTGGCCACTGGTAGGTTTACCAGACTCCAAAAGATGGCCCTACACCTATTCACATTTGGGCATTATTATTTGGACTCAGTGTCAATAGGAAGAAGAAAAAGAAGAGGAGGAAAAAGAAATGAAGTTGGGAGCAGGATGCGTTGGGAGGCATGAAAGGGATTGGAGGGGTAAATGGGATGGTAGATATGATCGTATTTCATTGTATGAAATACACATGAAATTCTCAAGAATAAAGAAATTTGTCTTTAAAATGATAAATTATCTAAATTATTCATACATAACCTACTCAAACACATTTACATGATTTAGGGAAAGTATTTGTTTTTTACCTAGCTAAACTCAGNTTGTGTTAGCGTGGACACTGCAAAGAAAGCAAGCAAGCAAATACATCAATTGCCGGACATGCTTCTATTGCATGGAATTACATAAACTCATTTGTGTAAGCAATTTGTCTACTTTTTGTCCATTCCAACCTTTTCTTTGAAACAAAAGATATACATTGCCAGGAAATCATCTTCAGCACGTAACTTGGGAACCCAGGATTTAAGAAACTTGTTTTTGCTATTCTGTAGAAATAGGCAGCAGCTGAATTTAGGAGAGTTGCTTAAGCCGTTTGTTTTCTTGTTCATTGTATTTTCATCATGGCCCCTGCCATTACATCAGATCACAGGCACAGGGACACTAGTACTATCTCTTCTTTTTCTTTGTTTTCCTAATGGTTTATAGAAAACGATGAGTTCAAGTTCTTTTAATGTAATGAACCTTTAGATATAGTAAGAATTTTCACCAAACTGCTAAGAAGTCTTATATACATATCTGATATTTGGTACCAGTGAATTTAGACCATCCATTAGGGGAATAAAATGATTCTGGAATTCATTTCCCATTTTGTTCTGTGTTCTTAGCTGTGTCTGCCTCATTTAATAATGTGAATAGTGCTAGTACTAAAGAGTGAAGAAGAGAGATTCATCAGAGAATTCAGAGCATNTCTGGTTCAACTAATTGCTCCCATGGTATAAAGTCGTTTCCATCACACAAGTGCCTTACTAATTCAGTAAACACTTTACTTTCTTTGTTTTCTCTCTTAAATTTTTCATTACATTTAGCAAACACAGAAAACCTAGAATATAACTATGCTCTTACAGGCATGTGTAGCCATCACTAACCTCTCCTATCTCCACTGATTTTAGAAAAATACCACATAGCATAGTATTTCACTGTAAATCTATTTTACCAAAATATCATCACACCTAAAGAAAATAACAAAGTTCCTCTGAGTTGTGTAATATATGCAACTACATGATAGCAAATTTCAAATTTTCCCAAAGTTTTCATAATTTTTAAATAATTNGCTTATTCAACTTGATATATATATATATAATAATCCTCTTACNATACATAACATACCTTCTAAGTCTTCACTCATTCCAGTCAAGACATTTTAACAAACCTCTATTTCCTGCTTTCTCATTTCTTACTTCCAAGAACCCGTTTTTCCTAACTCATTTTTCCAAGTGTTCTGCAGCTGAAATGCAATCTATTTAAGTTGAGACTACTTCCTACCTCTGTGAGGAAAAACAATAGTGTTTCACCTNATTACAATTCTTCACAATGATCAAAATAGTTATGGACNTTTACCCACACATTCAGTAATTTATTTTTTTGATCAATTTCAATAAAGTGTAAACCTAAACCTTCTGAAGTGATAGTATTTGTGATTCTGTAAATAAATACATTTGCAACAAATGTTTTTGTTCACAAAAACAAATAGGACCATAAAAGTTCTTCTAACTGGTCTAGGAGATCAGAGATAACTGTGAGTTTGCTATGCTTTCTTTTCTGGAAGTGACATAAGGAACTTAGAGACAGAGGCCAGNGTTAAGTACATGTGTTGCTCTAGCAGAGAACCTGGGCTTAGTGCCCAGCACTTACTAGTTTTGCTCTTATGTGTAAGTATTTTAAAAGGAAGTAGTGATAAAGTTGTCTTGATAATGTTCAGTCTGATTACAATTACCTATGTGAAGATCCTGGTAGCATTATGAAATGGCTGGATATAACTGAGACTTGTTTGTTTTAGACAGACTATTGCTATGTAACCCAGGTTAGCTCAAACTCATTGTGCAGCCCAGGCTAACCTCAAACTCTGTTTGCTGCCACACCCAGCTATAGCTCTGAGAATTTAATTAGTAGTGGTAAAGAAATGTTTTTGCTTTGACCCTGCAGTTGTCTGTGCATGTAAAACCTTCGGGATCCTGTACAAAACTAATATTTTCAAATTTCATATGTGACTCCCCACCCTCAGAAAAGTGATATTCAGAAGCCGTCAATGTATCCTGATTTTGCTTTTTATTAAAGTCTGACCCTAAAAGACTCCTTTGGAGTCAAAACAATTTCTTTTCATATTCCACAGGGTCAGNCTCTCCACTTGATCTAGCTGCCTGATTTAAAAAAAATTATATGAAGAATTTGAGACAAAAATAGACTCTTATTTTTCTTTTCACTCCATCTTATCACACTAGATATTAACTCCTTTGGAGCATAAAGGAAGGATAAGCCAGGATCAGACAGATATAAGCTCAAATATAGGGTATTGTCAAATATTGGCCTGGTAGTCTCTATTGATCTTTTACTGATCTGTTGAAGAAAGTAGCTTTTGAGATTTTTATTTGTATATATTTACTACACATAATAAAAAGTTTCATTATGACATTTTCACTCACATCTATAATACATTTTGGTCATTGCCACTCCCATTAGACATTTATTTTATGGCTTAATACAACATATAATTGCTTCTGTATTAAATTGCTTTTGTAGAGCATGAGAGCATTGCAGCAGAAAATGTTTTTTTGTAAATAACTGCTTGTTTAAATAATCCCTCATGTAGTTAGAAGGATAAAAAATGTCCAGTGTTAAAAGGTCTCATCAGGAAAAGACTTAAACACATTCAATTTCTTAAAGAAAGAAAAGAAATCATAACTTCAGAAACAATTTTGAATCCCCAGCACCCCAGGATGAGACACCATTGTGATAACCGGTCCCTGCCCCCTCTACGGAGACAGGGCTTCATTCTGTCTCACTGACTCCCTCCTTTCCTCTGACAATCATCCACTGAGATTCAGACCTAGAATGTGGCCAAACTACAACCTCTTGGTTATATTAACTGAGACATAAAAACGTTCTTTAAAGAAATTAAAATACATAGTACAATTAAAGAAAGGTAATATGCGTCCCAAAGAGTTTCAAAACAATTTAAAATGATAGAGTGGTTTCTTAAGCAAGATGTCTGTATGACTTATGTGGGTGAGCAAGTCACCTAGAAAACAGAAAATGCCAAGCACAGCAGAGGAAGTGAAAAGAAAAGCCTGCTTCATGTTATTATCAGGATCGGTAAAGTGTCTACAGAGATGTACAGGCCAATAGCTGTCTCTTATACACATCTAGATGTGTATAAGAGACAGGCCCAGGCTGGCCTCGGAACTCACGGAGATCCGCCTGCCTCTGCCTCCCGAGTGCTGGGATTAAAGGTGTGCGCCACCACCACCNGGCTTTAATTTTTCTTTCTTATTTCATTAGAAACTATCCAGGCATTTGTTACTGTGATGGATAGACACAAATACAAAGTCACTGAAGTGTCATGATGATGCCGTTGCAAATTTTCATTGAAACCTTGGAAATTTTCATTGAAATATATCCATTTGTCTGAGAAACCACTGTCTAATTTTTTGTACATTCACAGATTTTAGTGAATAATGGTGCCTGAAGTCTATGACAATCCATGTCAGTTGACTTAATATAAATTGCATTTTCTCTAACATTCACTCAGAAATTATTCTGTAGAGTAGCTTGTTTTAAACCTTTTGTGCAGGTGAATGAAAAAGACAAAACTATTAAAATATCTTCTAAAAATAATATAGTCAGTATGTTTCTTGCTTGGTATATACAATTTATTCAGTCACTATTAGCNACTTCAATATCCAGAACAGGGCTTTCAATATCCCAAACCTACATAAATAAGTTGCACCCTAATTTGGCCTAACAGACATACACAAAACTCGATAAATAGCATGACAGGCCACAGAGAAACATCAACAAAACTTTACAAATTAAAACCANACTTGAGACAGGATAGAAAGACAAGGAAATCTTGGCATAAAACGGGAAGAGGATGCAACCAAATCCTCTCACCAGCCAAGGAGTATGAATTCCAACAAGAATAACGTCCTGAAGGCTTCTTTTCCCAGCTGTAAACCTGGAATTTCTCAGAATCTCATCAGAAATCCCATTTACAAGACAAGGGCATCTTTGAACCCTGTGCAATCCAAATGGGTCTGATTTGACCTTATCATGTTACAGCTCCATATAAGGCAGGCTAGAGCTGCCTTGAGTCTCACTTATAAAAAGAGAGAAAAAAAGGAATATGTAAAAAGAAGGCTGTCAACACACCACCAGCAGGGTATATCTGACTTATGCTAAGACAATGCACACTGACTCTCCTTGGAGGAGCCTTGCTTACACTTGGATATGTCTAACTTTCTATGACTCTCTCTTGGAGAAGCCCTCCCTCAACCCTTTCGTGTGTGCCCTTCTTTCTTCTTCAGTACCTTTCTCAAAATCTTTAATAAAATTTCCAACTCTCCTTCATCACACTGGCTCCTCCTGAAAATCTAGTTTGTGACAAGCCATGAATTCCATTTAGGCTTCAGTTGATGTCACTAAAATATTAAGAGAAATCCTCAGGCTGCTGAGGGTGACAGTATGAAGCTGAGTCCTCCATTCTGGCTGCTGACAGTATCAGATCTTTCTGACCATAATGCAATAAAACTATACATCAATAAAAAAAAAACTTTCAAAACTATATGAATGGATAAAAATCAAACAACATACTTTTGAACAGTCACTACATCAAGGAAGAAATCAAGATAGAAGTTAGAAGATTTCTCAAGGCAGAGGAAAGTAAAGTGACAAAACACAAGACACACAGCAAAGCTGTGGGAAGAGGGCAGATCAAAGCCATCAGAGAAGCAGAAAAGCTCCACCTGAAGGAACTAGGAAAAGTAAGAAACCAAACCTGAATTATACAATGAAAGGAAGGAAGTTCATATTCGTATAGTNCATGTAGATGACAAATATCAAAACTTGATGATCTGTGCCTCTAGNAAAACAAAACAAACATCAAATTTAACTCAAAGAAAGAAAAAGTAATAAACCGTGCAAACTGATTGAAACCAGTAAATGTATAGTAGATACAAATAAAAAAAGGCTATAAATTAGAAATACGAGATGACCAAAGGAAAAGAGAAAAAACAAAGATAACTCAGTGCAATGAGACTGCAAGAATTAGTCAGAGAACAAAAGGGAGAGACAGGGAACACTTACCCACATCAGCAATGTTTTTGTTTTTTTTTTAAGAAAAGCATATATAGAGTGCCCATAAACTTCACATCAATAAATTAAATAATTACAACAGCTAGAAAACAAACAAAAAATGATAAAAGAACAAAAATAGTTGTCTGTCTACAACTGTTAAATTTTTACTGAAACTATTTGCAAAGAAATCCATGGACCCAATTTCTTTGCCAGGAATTTTTCCAGGCATCTAAATATTGCCCCCATGCAAACTCTTCTAGAGCAGAAAAAAGGGAGTAATTACCAGTACATTACAATCANTACAACCTTGACACAAAATGAAAATAATTATCTCTCATAAGTATGGAGGAGAAAAATTCCCAAATGTAAAACTGGCCTGTAAAATTAACTGAATGTTCACATTGCATGGGGCTGTCACTATAATTGTGAAAATGACACCCTAGAAANTTTTGGAAAATGCTTGTATAAACATCTTAGTATGCTCAGTTCAACACAGAGCTATCAAGTTTATACCTATCAAGTAAATATGAGAGGGTTTAAAATAAGGCAAAATCTGGGTAAATTCTGAAACTGTTTCAGATCTAGTGTTCCACTTCCTGACATGGCTTTTTTTTTCTTTTTTTTTCTTTTTTTCCTCTGTGTTCTTGTCACTATGAAAGAATGATGCACAGTAAGATAGCTTATCAAGAGTTGTGTTCTGCAGAACTCTTGTGCAAATTTTTATAATTATTGTCTTAGTTAAGGTTTCTATTGCTGTGATAAAACATCATGACCAAAAGCTACTTGGTGTAGAAAAGGTTCATTCTATGTTACAGCTTTATAAATTCATAACTAAGGGAAAACAGGGCAGGAACCTGGAAGCAGGAACTGGAGCAGAAGCCATAGAGGGGTGCTGCTTACTGGCTTTCTCCTCATGGTTTGCCCAGCCTGCTTTTTTATAGCACCCAGGACCACCTCCCTAAAGATGGCACCACTCAGAGTGAGCTGGGCCCTCCCACATCAATCCCATAGACAATGCACCACAGGCTTGACCCCAGATCATTCTGGTGGGGGCATATTCTCAGTTGAGGTTCCCAGTTCCCAAATGACTCCAACTTGAGTCAAGTTGACATAAAACTAACAAACTCAACTATGAAGAGAAATTTCTAAGACTGCCTTAGTGTTAAATAAAATTGACTAATAATAGCAAATAAAATCAATCTGTTTCATGCACACAATGCAGTTTGGATACTTCAAATATGAATGACAACAGCAGTCAAAGTGGCAGGTGCTTGGAGTTTACAGTGTTTTGTTGTTGTTGTTGTTGTTGGCTGGTTGATTGTTTTTGTTGGTTTGTTTTGTTTTTCTTTTCCCAAAAAGATCATTTTCTGTATAATTGATAAAATTCAGAGAAAGCTATGGTTTAAGGCATATGATTTAAGGTTTAAGGTTTGCAAAGTTAATGTGCACACATGCCACACAAGTCCTTCACAGAGAGGCAAAGGGAAGTTCAGAAAAGTGAGAATCTCCTGAGATGTCACAGCTTTGCCATCACCTACTTCTCCACTCCATACACAACTCTGAAACACTCCCTTCTTCATGCAGACTGCNTTTCTGAGCCTTGCTGGATTTGTTTCTTTTAACTCTTCAACTAGTCATCAGTCTGTCTAATTTCCAATTGAGGATCAACTCAATACATACATTGCTCCTTTCCCAGATTGTTTCAAATGCTCATCACNTCTCTGCAAGACCATATTCCTGATTCATCAATCAAGCACTAGTAAGATATTCTAAGCTTCAATTTCAAAATCCCACCAGTACGTACTGTTGTCTCACATCCCAGGACACAGGGACTGGTAAACATTAGCTTCAAACATCCATTACATGGCAGAGCACAACGAAAATTCACTTATTTTGCTTTCCCTTCCCTTCTTGGGGAAAATATGACTCTCTTGAAAGGACTGAGTCTCTGCCATTGTTACTAAGTAGTCTATTCATCAAAGAATAAATAAATAAATAAATCTCCTAAATGTGAAATCAGTGGTCTCTTAAAAATCCTTAGGATTTGNAACTCTCAGTTCCATTCTCCAAAACAGNTATCAAGGGGCTGTGGAAATGGCTCATCTCACAACAGTATGTTAACTCCAGTTCTAGGGAATCTGCCACCCTCTTCTGGCCCCCAGGACCACTGCACACACATGGTGCATATACACATAAGCAGACACTCAACACACAAAATAAAAATAAACAAATACTTTAAAAATGATCAAGAACAAAAATTGATAGCACCACCACCAAAATCCAGGCATAGGGGTCTATACCTTTAATCCCAGTGTCAGATGTATCTCTGTGAATTCCATGCCAGCCAGAGCTTCAAAGTCTTTGTCTCAAAGGGGAAAAAAAAGTTGTCCTCTCTTTAAAACAGCCTGGTTATAGGTTTACTACTTCTCTAGTTATAGTTCATATTCAAGGTGTTCTGTTTGTGACTGAAATGTTGCTGTATCCTAGTGTCCTGTTANAGTCTTCCCTACCCACCATCTGCTATCACTGGATAGTCTTATGACTCACCTAAACTCAGCTATCAGTGATACAGTGGGTTTTAAAGTCTGTCTTTAATCCTCTGAGTGTCCAAAGCATGCTTCCTAATGGCTTTTTTATTTCAATACACTGCTGTGTGTCCCATTTACCTTGCTCTAAGCTAAATCCATCATCAAACCTTAAAGGTTTGTCTCCTGGTTTCTCACAAAGTAATAAGTCATCATTCACTTAATCATCATAGCTAAAACCCTACCACCCACAAATTTTCACTCTTCCTTACTTTTAATAACTCTAGATCTTGAGTCTTGTTTTCTTAAATTACTTCTTTAAAGGATCTCATTATTTCTACTTTTTGTTTTCCTGGTTTTACAAAAAATCACTGTGGCTACTTTGAGAATCTGACCAATATCTGGCTTCAATTTCTTTTACAATCAAAATACCTTTCCTCTCAATACCAGAGTTATCTCCTTTGGTACAGTTTCTCATAACCGTTTTTAAAAGATAGTGGTTTTCCCATTATCTATGTAGGTCAAACTGTAGAACTCAAGACATCTGTGGTGTAGCCCCAATTACCTGCCCAGACTAGTTTCCAGTTGCTGCCTGCATTCTCTCACTCACAGTCACATCCTGTACCAGTTATCACTGTAGCTGTGTATCAATTACATTTGCAAAATATATGAATGCATTTTAAAACTTATCCTTTTTCTTTCAAAAGATACTTTTCATTATTCTGCCAATAGCCAAGACCAATCCTAAATGTTCTGAACTTTTTCTAATCAAAAAGGCCCATCTTCCTCTCTGATTCATCATAATCATGTTTTAAAAAATCTGATACAGCATGGCCATTAGTGACTGTTTTAATGTTATACATAANCTAAAGTNATATGAGTATGACTATAATACAACATTATCTTCTGGACACAGAGGGACAGCTGTACCCATGAACTCACAGTGGTTAGGACAGCATGCACAAAACCTGTGCAAGCCCAAGTCACATCAAATCCCAGCAAGGAGAAAAGAGATGGGCACACAATCTCAACCCAAGCCATGGAGCTATGTATAGTTTTCTCTAGGAGTGTAGCAAATACCAAGTGCTTAGCCCAGAAAACATACATGCAAGTAACATTATGCAAACTGAGCAGGTGATATTTTAAAATATATATATATATATATAAGCATGTACATGTCTGCGTCTAACANCAATGAATGAAAAAAGATGTGAATTTGAAAAAGAGCAGAGTGGAGTATATGATTTGGAGGGAAGAAAGAGGGAAGAAATTATTTTATTATAAATAATCTCAAAATTAAAAGATTAAAATTTTTAAAGAAAATGATATATTATTTGAGAATTCAAAGATAACATGTTCTCATTCCTTCATATCAGAATCTGAAAGTGTANAGAAGTCATTTTCCCATGTGAAAATATTTCTTTTGCTGAAAAAGGATGGCATATATAGCTCAGGGATATTAGCAATATTCAAGAGGCCTAAAATGAGTTATTTTTAAAATCTCCATTTTAATAATGGTATTAGTTCTGATAACTCATATGTTTTTCCAAAAGCTTCAGTTAAATCAGTTCCTCCAATATGCACACCTTCCCTGGACGATGACTAATACAAGTTTGACTATTTTATGTGCAAGCAATCAAGTACTTCAGAAAGTCGATTATCCCCATTAGTATGACATCAGGATCCAGGCAGCCAGGATCCTACGTCCACCTAGCTAACAAATACAGTCTCTGCAGTTCCTGGTGTGCGTGAGCGTCTCTCTAACCATCTCCTTTTCTCTCTCATAATAACCCCATTTCTTCCCCCCCCCCTTGTCCAGACCCTGCTGAGGCTTTCTTCTGGTCATAGAGACACAATCATCCAGTGTCTGTACCTCTGCATTATTCAATGGATCCTGTGGCTAGCTCTTTACTAGACCTAGACTTCACGCCACTTTAACAGTTCCACTTTGATCATGGGTCAGGAGCTCTCCAGTAGAGAGGCACTATGACAATTCTTCATAGAAATGAAATAAAATATTTTCATTATTTAAAACAAGAAAATTAAAACTAAGAAAAAATAAATTTTCAAAATTTTACTTAAATGAAAGAGAAATTATTTGGGAAAGCTATAAAAGCTTTATGGTTTATTGATTATAATTTCAATTTCTAAGTCTTACAAGTTCTATTGTTTCTTGGCTGTTATGAGCAACTTTCCCACTGGTCATTTACTAGTTTTATGCACCTGGGTACTCATAGCCAATTCCAGATTTTCTTCCTGGACATTTCAAAGGCTATAAGTAGGCAGCNCCTTAAAGCACCTCCTTTCTTTTTGTTCTTAAATTTCTAACTGAGATAATAAATCTACGTGGCAAAATTGGAACACTTTTAATATCAGGTGGTTCTAGTTGTAAGAATTTCTGTTAAAAGTTGGAACACTTTTAATCTCAGGTGGTTCCGGTTGTAAGGATTTCTGTTGTCACAAGAGCTAGTAAATCATCTCAAATGCAAATATATCAAGATTAAAGAGAGGCAGAGACATGCAATGTTTCTCTCCTTACTTTACTTATAAAAATAAATTTTAGTAGGAGTCATTAATCTAGCTCAATAGTAAAATTGAAGACATTATAAATTAAGAGATTTATTGATCTTTAAAGATGGACTAAAAGTGATTTCTTTCCTGCAAATCATTAGAGGAAAAAATACCAAGAGCCACAAAAGCTAAGCAAGAGACAGAAACGCCAATATGGCTAGCAAGATTCATTTTAGTGCCTACATCCTGAGCTAACAAGCTCTAAAGATTACATGCCCCACAGCAAACCAAGGAAGTACCATCCACTGACACTTTGAAGGCAGGTGGTGGCAATGAGCACATTGCTTAAAACTTGTTTCGATGTATAGGAACAATAGAATGGCATGACACTGCAGGTCACTGAACTAAAATTATTTCAAAGAATAGAAAGATCACAAAGGCTAAATAGATAGTAGAGGTAAACCATAGCTGACATCAACTAAGGGGTGTATATGAAAAATAAAGTTACATGTCCTGATCTATATCATACAAATCATATATGGAGTAGAATATGTTATTAATTAATACAATTTATATAACAGAGTGTCAGGCTTTGCTGAAGGCAATCAGAACCTATTGGGGTCTTTCTTGGTTGAAAACTGAGAAAAGAAGTATATTCACAGCAAAAAAAAATTCATCTTGAAATACAGGACCCCTGGTTCACCCATACACACTCCACAGAAGCAAATTATTCATCTTGAACTTGGAACACTGTGCAACAATAAGACTGTCAGACTGGAGGGAAATTAATAGCTGGACCTGTGGTAGAAGGAAGAAAAATACTTATAACTGGGACAAAATATTCACNTAAACTCCCTTCTCTCTATATTTAATCAGTGACATTTCCCAGCATATGAAATCTGCATCTTTATTTACAGCTTCTACCTTGGTAGAAGAAAATGTTCATGATCTGTTTCATTTGGAATACATTCAAAATAATTTTTGAAGCTTTCTACATATTTCCTGTATCAAGAGTCTTCCCTCTGCTTATAAAGCATCTTCTAAGAGAACTCACTAAAGCGTAAATCGAAGTGGACTATNAGAAAAAGGAAACATCCCCAAGTAGGAAAAATCCCCAAGCCACAGGATTTCCCACTGTTCTTAGGCTGGACTAAGCAGTGTCTGATAGCAAGGCCACTCACTGTCATCTTAGGGTTAATGGAGCAGGCTCTCAGAGGAACAGATGATTGAAGCTGAGAATGGGACTGAAGCCTGGGGAGTGATGATCCCTGGCAGCAGCACAAGCATCGGGAACTGAAAGTTTCTCTAGCTGCNCACAAAATTNTGATCCTNAGTCAGAAAGCGTTCTTGCACTGGCCTGGAAGATACAAANCTTTCGGTCTATGCAATACCTATGGAGCATTNTGACTCATCTGCCTGTGGCAGCAGACAACAGACTCTGGCNGATAGCAAGCAAGGAAATTAGGATTTCAGTCCTATGATCCCAAGGAACTGAGCTCTGTCCTTAACAATCATCTTGGAAATGTTTCCACTATGACTTCCAGATAGAAACCCAGCCCTGTTCACTTCTTTATTTCAGCCACAGACAAGCCTAGAAGATAATCTAACCACTCTGTGGCCTGACTTTTGACTTACAAAAACGTGAGCTTNTAAGTGAAGGAGTGGTGTTGTGAGGTGCCGTATTTGTGGTGTTGTTGTTTGTTTTTGCTCTTTACTCTTTAGGGGGGCCCACCACCAAGCTCCCAAATAAATCACATACAGAGGCTTATTCTTAATTATAAATGCCTGGCCTTAGCTTGGCTTGTTTTTTGTCAGATTTTCTTAACTTTAAAATATCCCTTCTCCTTTTTACCTCTAGGCTTTTTCCTTTTCTTACTTCTGCAATCTTACTTCNACTCTTACTCCATGGCTGGCTGTACAGCTGGGTGACTGGCCCCTGATGTTCTCCTCCTTCTCTGGCTACTTCCTTCTCTCATCCTAGATTTCTCCTTCTATTAATTCTTTTTGCCTGCCAGCCCTGCCTACCCTTTCTTCTGCCTTGCTATTGGCTTTTCAGCTCTTTATTAGACCAATCAGGTGTTTTAGACAGGCAAAGTAACACAGCTTCACAGAGTTAAACAAATGCAACACAACCAAAATTAACACACCTTAAAATAATNTTCTACAACAGTGGTCATTCATTTGTATATGGAAAAAGAATGATGGTGGTGGCGGTGATGGTGGTGGTGATGGCGGTGGTGATGGTTGTAGTGGTGGTGATGTGATGATGATGTTAAGAAGCAAATGTAAAGAACAAAGTCCACACTGGCAGGCATTACAATTCATAAGCAAAAAGCAGTGCCAACCAGTACTTAAACTGGTCATTGGGGAGCAGGTGACATAAATAAGGAAGGACATAAAATTGCAATGTGGTTGAGTTACCACCTGATCCTCAGCAGAAAGGAAACATTCTAGAAAGTATGGACTCAGTTTTGTTGCTGGAAACAGAAGGGAGGCACTACTAGCACTGTTTCCAGCCCATTAGAATCACTTTGAATGATTGGGGTTAGCACCCAAGCATAGGATTCTGTAAACTGCCCCTATTCATAACAGTCAGTTCATTCTGAGAACCAGTGCTATATATAAACCCGTATAAACTGAAGTTCCCAGAAATAAAAGCCTCACCTTTGTTGAACACTATATGTAATTACAAAGTTGGAATGTTGCAGATCCAGAGCCAAAATTATCTTTGGCAGTCATTAGCTGTTTTAATAGCCATCCATTTTCTACCTCTGTGTCTCACCTAAAACATCCTTTCAACCATTAAGGAAAGCATTTGGAATGAATTAATTTAGCAGGCCACCAGCTTCCACCACACCAAGCTTAAAATATTATCAGACACAATCTGACACAGATATCAGAGTTTTCCCATGTTACTGAATCTGATCATTGCATATCTCCGCCATTGTAGTTGGTGATTCTTTGATTTATGACTGTCTGTTGTTCTGTGACTATAAATGTTCTTGTCACTGCTTCCCCACCAGAGTATGTTAAGTGAAACAACCCAAAGCCATGTTCTCAAACCACAGTAAATCACATTTGCCTCAGCATAAACTCTCTCTTGTTCCTTTTGAGGTGAGAGTTGTNTCGTTACTCATAACTTCAAAAGTGCAAACTTTATATTCAACTCCAGCTTGGAGAAGAAATCCCATGCAAAACTAGTATCAAATTTTCACTTAGAAANCAGTAAAAATTGGTATCTGATAAGTACTTACTCTCTACTGGGGCACTCTAAGCATTTTCAACCATTAACAAAACTAAATTGCAGAAAAGGCCTGTGTGGTCTTTGCTATTGTTTCTCACAAGAAAACTCAGAAACAAATAAATGATGAGGTTAGTCACAATCACACACTGAGTGAACTGAGTGAGGGTACCTGGCTCCACCCAGAGTTACTATGTCATTCACTCTCCATCATGCTCGCGGAGGTCACCCCTTACCAAGTGTAGATGACAAGCTAACAGAATTTTCTCCTGTACTTTTTGTTGCTGTTCCCCCAGGATCTTGGAAACACATGAAATAGAACTATTAAGGTTGAGCTCAAAAAGAATGAATGCCAAATAAACCTAAATAGAATTTTTACGTGAATCAGGAGCAGCTGTTAAATAACATAATCTATACCTGGTATATAATTTCAAGGTCACCTCTTATTTCCTCTGGTGAGTAAAAATATAAAATATTTAAAAATATTTAACATTTCTTTCAAAATGTTACAGAGGGAAGCCTAAGTGATTATCAAATGAAAGGGAATGCAGCGTTGTATGACTTTTCCTGGAGAGACATAGACATCTATCCATCCCAGCTAGAGAGCTAACAACAGACCAGAGTAATGAGTCTGAAGGCCAGCTAGGTGAGCCAAAGAGTTTCCTGGTGTTATGTACAGGCGACTGAATGAGGGGCTACTTACAGAAGCCTGGGTGACTCAAAGAGAGCTGCACCACTGGAAAGCAACCCCAGCATGGGTGATAACTCATGAATACTGCAT
>LZPO01008747.1:32577-44694 GCA_001675575.1 Neotoma lepida | reverse complement strand
ACTGCATCACAGTGCTGGAGCACGGACAGGGATGATGCCTGGAACTAATGAGGAGGAATACTGCATCACAGTGCTGGAGCACGGGCAGGGATGATGCCTGGAACTCGCTACTGCTTGTTTAAATTTCTGAAAGCCAGTTGAAGTCTATTAATAGTCTTCCACTGGATGAGTATTTATCCTTTCATTTTATCCCTATCTCTGGTTCTAACCCATGGTCCTCTCTTTTCTACCTGATTGCAGTCCTCTTAAGTAATTCATCCTAGTTTTAGAATGAAGCCCAGATGCTTGCATGTTAGTGCCTCCATGAACTCATAGTAGACTAAGAGAAATTTGATAATTTCAAAAACTCATGGGTACACTTTGAGTATGTGAAAAACACACACATGTACAAACAAGCCTTCTGTTTTTATCTAAGTGGTTAACTGCTAAACCTGTTATCTTACTCATCAGGTCCACTATATCGTGTACAATCGTGTGTTGTTGAAAAGATGGCACTGATCTTCCTTTTAGACACAGTTTAAACACAGCATCCGTGTAACAATACTGATAAATGGATAAGAATCACTTCCTATGCTGTGAGTGGAGGACCTGGTTACTGTGTACATAATTAGTTAAAGGACACTTCTGGCCATGGGAGGATGTTTTAAACATATTCTAATTTTGGATACTGTTCTCACAGCTATGTTACTGTCAACTGCTATCACATTAACTTGCCTCAAAGGAGAAGAACAAGCAAAGTGCCATCCATGAGGTGACTGAGTGTTCTTGAAGAGGATGACATACGAGTTTTTCTTCTGCTGTTTCCATCACAGAGAGAGCCCTGCCTGAGGTCCTTATTTATCCTTTTAAATATTTGAAGCCTATCTCATACATGCTATCATTAACCACAGAAGTGTCCGATTGCATTTTTGGAAAACAATCAGAAGAGAGACTCAAAAGAAAAATAGGTGGTATACAGTTCTGTTTCTTCAGTGATATCATGATGACCATTCCCCATCAAACAATTCATACTGCTCACTTGATGGACATTCATAGATATTCTTAGCCACTCTGTCAACATTTGTTTTGTAACAGATAAAGCTAATATGTGGTGAAAGAGAAGGAAAAATATAGCCCTCTTTCCATATGTTAAAGTGAGACTTAAAGTCACATTTGGTTAGATAACACTTTTCTTGACTTGAGTAGGAAATATGTTGCCTTTAAAATACAAAAAACAATAGTCATCCACGTGCTCCTACTCCAAGATATTAATTGTTAACAATATTACTTACTTTCCTTGTTACTCTGACAAAAACAACTCAAGGAAGGAATAGTTAATCTTGGTTCATAGTAGAAGTTCATCCTTGTTGGGAAGGCAGGTCTGTGAGACAGGAGGTCAGGCTGAGTCCATAGTCAGGAAGCAGGGAGAAGTAAGGCAGTGTTCAGCTCCCCCACATTTAGGATGGATTGTCCAGCCTCAGTTAACCCCATCTCAGTTAGCCCAGTTCTCCACAGATATACCCAGAGCTTTGTTTCGTATGTGACTCTAGAACTTGTCACAATGACAGACAGTATTAGCTTTTTGCTATTTTTGAACAATAAATTTCCCTATATGTCTTATTTTCATTTATTTTATCAATATCATCCATTTCCCTTTTTAAAATGGGTTATTCGTTTGATTTCTACTAAAAATTAAAATGTATTAGTTATTTTTTCCAGTTTTTCTGTTACTGCCATATTGCTGTCTGTTCATTTGTGTCTTAGTAACACCTGCCACTCACCAAAGTGTTACGACGCTGTGGGAGACAGCCAAAAAAATTGTATGTGATGACCTCGGTGTTTATACAAACTCAGGTACTTCTAAAAAGTCATGTAAGCTAGACAGGATTATATTGTAGCTAAAATGAAAGGGAGATCTGAATAATAATTACCAAGTTCTCTAAGCAAGAATATTTTTTTGTCTATTTGATCACGTTACCTTATTCTTAAAGGAACTATACACTCTGAAAAGCTTTGTTGGTTAGTAGCTATAACTACCATGGAAATTATGAACCAGAAAAATTATTTTTAATAAATTCTTAAAGGCAAAATTTGGGTAGCTCATTTTAAATTCATTCCAGGAAGCATGAATATTTTTAGCCTTGTGGTTCCAGATAATTCCATCATAGACATCATCTCTGAGAATTTCAGATTTATTTATGCTAATTTTTACTGTAATCATAATGAATTCATCATATTGCTTCTAGAACTGACAGGGCACTTTAGAAGTCTCAGTAACCTATATTCTTAAAGCAGCCATGATAATAATGGTACTGTTTTTTCTATTTGGCATAGACTAATTAATTGCTTATATAAAAAATTCTAAAAGAAAGCCAGGCAGTGGTGGCGCACGTCTTTAATCCCAGTACTTGGGAAACAGAGGCAGGTGGATCTCTGTAAGTTTGAGGCCAGCTTGGTCTACAAAGTGAGTTCCAGGACAGCTAGAGCTGTTATACAGAGAAATCTTGTCTATAAAAACAAAAAACAAAAAAATTCTGAAAGAGATCTGCCCCAATTCTATCACTGTTGATTGTTGGGACCTTACTTAACAATGCTCCTTCTATGTTCCTGAACTGGATTCTCATCAAGTAAGGATAAAGATGGTGGTAAGCTACTGAGGGACCACCATGCACCAAATCTGTCACTATTCAACTTCACAAAACTGTGTGTGCACACATTATTAATGCACTTCATCTAAGAAGTATAAGACAAGTAATTTGTCCTTGTTATGCCCAGATTAGAACCCCCAAAAAGATCACCGGAGACCAAGGATGCCCAGAATGCAACAGCAAGGTTTATTCTCTCGAAATACAAGCCAAGCAGGGAGATTCTCGTCTGCAGTGCCCTGAGGCAAGACAAGAGATCTGTCCCTGCTCTGTGAGCTTAGTTTTTAAAGGCAAAAATCACAAGATTTCTCAAAGGGGAAGGGGATTAGTACGGGTTTATTTTTAAATGAGGGTACTTCATTCCCTCCTTCTTTTGGTCCTAGTGGGGCCCAATCATGGGCCCCTNGTAGGCATCCATAACATAAGAGCCAACAGTAATTAGCAGAAGCAGAAGGGCCAAAAGCCCTGTGATGGCTGACAGAGTTCCTTATCTTGAAGGAAGCTGGAAATAAAAATGGGGACCAATCATTATTTTATCTCAGGTTCCCTATGACAAGAAATTTTCTTCTGATTTAACATTCTAGGAAGGGGAACAGGGGTGATGTTTTCGCTTCTGAAATTACTTCCTGCTGGTATTAGGACATTGTTGTCAAGCCCTAGAAAGCCAGAATGTTAGTCAAAGACAAGGAGGGAACACAGAAGCTTCTGGTTTATTGACCAACTGAAGAGATGGCATTTATATCGGCTGGATTGGTCCATATCAGCTTTCAGCAAGTTCAGGGCTCAACAGCAAATGATGCTTGGGTGTGTCTGTCAGGCAAGTGGAAACCTGTTGAGACAGATATAAACTAGGAACAGGAGTTAGTAATTATAGTATTATCAATTCGCCTTGAAATCCATACTGTAGAAAAAGCAGGTAATAGGTATCTGTAAAACAGTAGGAGTAGACTTATATTTTTTGAGTCCTAGCTACAAAGTTGGGTTAAAAATCATGTAGCTTTAATTAATTAATAAGGGGGCTTTAACCTTGTGGAAGACTCTGGTTGTCTGATGTTGCTAAGCTAACAAAGCTATGGCTATTCCAGTCATGAATATCATCAAAGATCTGAGAAGGATAAATTTTACCTGAGTGTAAACTTTTAAATCTATTAAAAAATGACAGAGACTATCCATACCCAGACCGCCATCATCCCAGGCTCCTGTAGTCTTTATAGCGTTGGCAGGATAGGTGTCAGGACAGCATCTATCTTGGCTGCTGGGCCCATAACATGAAATTTTTTTCAGGGCCTGGGACAGTGAAACACTTTGTCCTGAGTAAGGGTCCCTATAGCCTGTCACAGCCTTTTTAGCTAACAAGACTTTCTCATGCAGTTCAGGACCTACTAGGCCAGCCTGCATGGCCTCATCCACAGTCAGCCGGGCTCTGGTGGCAGGGTCAATGTTGTGCCCAGTGCCAGCCTGGGCTTCCATCTGGCTGTAGCAAGTCTTTCTTCAGGGCCTCATAGATGCTCAACTTCTGCCCTGCTGTTAACAGCCACACCCCTGCAATTGCATCGGCACCCCGAAGAGCCGGTCTTATGCTGTCAGCCTCAGCCACCTTCCGCACAGAATGCTCCCCTGTTGCAGCTGCTGGTAGAGTTCATGGTTAATGACCCCGCTCACCAATAGCCCTACGGCAGGAACAAGGGCACAGAGACCTTTTCTACCATCGTGATGACAATCTTGATGATCTTTTTTTACTGTGATGCGGCCGTGCAGAGCTGCTGTAGCAGATCCCGGTGCTGCTCCGCTGTGCCAAATAGTGCAGACATGGTGGCCTTCTTAAAGACATCACGGGCCTCTATACCAGTGTACACCAGCTCACCACCTTTGACAGCCTTATCTGTGAGTGGCAGGAGATGCAGGCCTGTCTCAGGGTCCTCCACACAGCGCTCCAGCAGCTGCAGGAGGTTCTCATGCGTGTTGGAGTTGAAGAAACCCTTAGTGTCATCACTTGGTCAGTCAAGATGCAGTTTATCTCCTCATCGATGTAGCCATGCTGGTAGGCTACATCCACAGGCACATGATGGCTGTGTACAGGGTCGATGATGTCACCTGTGGCAATCTGAGCCTCCAGCAGGAGGATGCCATGGTCCTTGACAATAAAGTAGCCTCAGTAGGGTTCTGTCCCAGTGATCTCATCACAGTCCCCAGCTCCTTGGTGGTAATGGTGCCATCTCTATCCTTGTCGAAGAGTGAGAAGGCTTGGCAGGACAGGTGTCATCTTGTCATTGTTTCATATCTTCTTTGGAGACCTTGGGAGTCATTGCTAGGAGCTGGGAGTCTCTGTTTGTTATAGTAAAATAATTTAAATGCCATATTCATCAGATCTTTGATGGGTTTGAGGACCATCATCTATTAAATATATCTGAGCCAAGCAAATCCAGGCCTAATCTTAAAAACATCTTTAAGTTTGGTAACAATAACCAGGCTAATTTGTTATCCCATAGATAAAAGTTAACAGTTTATGCTCTAAACTAGTATCTGGATAGCCAGATGACTAGTATTAACTTGTGTTTTTTAACACAGAGGACATGCAAAACTCAGACATTCAAAATCAAACATACATGTGGCCACATTTTTATCCATACCTACAGAGTAGACAGACATTTTAAAAACCATGAACCTTTGAAGTCTCAATATAACAGCAGAATAGTAAGAGAAAGAAATCTGAAACATATTTTTTTTTATATATATCTCAGGTCACTTTTTAAATCACTATTTAAGCCTTTTTATCCTCAGACCTTTGTAACTTGTTTTTACATATCCCAATAACTTGCATTTCATAAACTTTACTTATAACTTACTTAAACTTTAAAGTACTTAAAGTTCCATATTTTTATATCTCAAACTACTTTTTCAGACCCAAAATATCATGTATTCAGACCTTCACAACATGCTTAAGCCTTTAAATTTTTGCATTGTAAACTGTTTTTTAAACAAAAAAAAATCATTTATTTAAACTTTTATCCTCATATCTCAGGCCTTTATATTTTTATAAAAATATTATATCCTCAAACATTTTTTATTTAATTTATTGAGCTATCCTCTACTTGGAATTTAATACAGCCTTTTTTTTATCTTAATCAATAATAATTTGTAACCAGTTCTCTTAAACGATGGCAAGTATTTGTAACCCATTGAACTCAAATGACCAAAATCCATGTAAATTTTTTTTCCCTGTGGAAACAAAAGCATATTTTTTTTTCAAACAATATATCTTTGGCTTGTAATTTAGCATTTGTTTTTTAAGCAGTATCAGGACAGAGAAGGGTCAATAAGGGCAGCTGCTGGCCAGCAGAAGAGACCCCGAAGTTATCTCAGTGAAAAACTTGGCTTAGGAAAGAAGGGAGGGGGAGTTGTGGGCATAGAGTGTGTCCTTGGTTGCCAGGGTTTCTGAAAAAAAGTTTTTGTTAACTTCTCTTACTAAAATCAGATGCTGTGTTCAGCATTCACACAGTTTTTGTCAATTGCAGGCAGTCCCCACTGCCCTGCTCATAGCCCCTGCCTTTGCCTGCCTGCACCAAGAGCACGGAAGCATGTACCCCCACCCTCAGTGAGAGCAGCTGGCTGACTGCAGGCTTGAAGCAAGAGAGCTACAGGTGTGCTCTCTTCTCTCTCAAAACACGGCAGGCACTCACATGGGCAAACAGACTCGTCTGCATTCCGAGGGCTGATGCCAGAGCGGGGCGGGCACCGCTACCAGGTGAGGGAGACGGGAGACGGAGGAGAAGACGTGAGACCAACCCACAACTCGCCCAACAATGGCATGGCCGCAGCGAGAGCCTGGCCAACCTCTCGGGCATGGGCAGCGTGACAATGCTCCCAGAGGGAGAAGGCAGGGACGTCTTGGAGAGTGAGGGGGGTGGACAGAAACAAGTAACATTTACACAGACAGTCCAAGTACCGGTACATCAGCACTGAGATGATGGTCTCACTCACAGCTTGGGAGCCCCATCTAACAGATGGCCTCACAAGCCCCACCTGGCAGAAGCTACTTGCTTATCTCACAGTTCAGTGAGGGAGACCCAGTTCCCTCTATTCTGGGCAGTGGCTCACACATCCTTCCAATGGACTAGGCAAAGGTCTAGGGGAGAAGAGGTGGACTGTCCCATAGTGTCCATCACAGTCAATTTTACAGTGAGAACAGTTAACATACTACACACAATGACACACATACAAAAAACCTTGCCACAATGAGACAACCAACACAGCTCTAAGAACAATGACAGCCTGATGTGTTCTTGGGGGGGCGACCCTCTAGGCTCAATCACACCGAAAACCATCCAGACTTGAGGCTCTCTATTCTCAATCAAACAGACACCGGGGGCTTTCACATCCCTGTCAGGGGCTTATTGATAACAAGCAAGCCCGGGCATGGTCCATGTCCAACACTCCAACATGCAGGTGAAGGAGGACGGAGTATTAAAGTTGGAGATAGAAACCAAAGAAGAAGAAAAAGAACAAGGCAACAATTACCACAATATGACACAAAGACTCTTACAAGTTCCCGGGACTTCCTCCTGTGGCAGGGCAAGATACCCAAAAGCACTCTTCACTAACAGTTGGAGATTCAAAAGAGGCTCCTGATCACTGCCTGGAGCAGATAGCTGAAATCAAATGGTCACCCTGGAGGTGGCCTCAAATGGCTCGGGACTGGAAGGTCCCTTGCCTACAAATGGCTCAGGACCAGGAGGCTCCTCACCCAAATTGGGGATCGAGAAGTCTCTCGTTCATCCCAGGTTCACTGTCCAGACACGTCTGTCCCAGTGAGATCCTGCAAATACAAATTGGTCTACCCAAAATGAAAATAACAAGGACACAGACACAGACAAGACAAGGAGTGCTCTTACCGGTAGACGTTGATAAACCTCTGGACTTTCGAGGTCCCAGTGGGGTTTGGGGGTATCCCGGACAAGCCCCCAGATGTTATGCCCAGATTAGGACCCCCCAAAAGACCACCAGAGGATGTACAGAATGCAACAGCAAGGTTTATTCTCTCGAAATACAAGCCAGGCAGGGAGATTCCTGTCCGCAGTGCCCTGAGGCAAGACAGAGAGGAGATCTGTCCCTGCTCTGTGAGCTTAGTTTTTAAAGGCAAAAGTCACAAGATTTCTCAAAGGGGAGGGGGGTAGTACAGGTTTATTTTTAAATGAGGGTACTTCAGTCCTAAGTCCTAAAACTTGTAGAACAAAAGTTGTCATCTCAACCTAGATCAGAATGACTCAGGAGTCTTGTTCTTTGAACCAGTATCATTGCTTGGTAAAGGAGGATCCAGACAATGTAAAATTGGCAGTTGGTTTAAGTAATATTTATATAATATCTCATTGTTTCTATTGCTGCGATGAAACACCATGACCAAAATCAAGTTGGGGAGGAAAGGGTTTATTTGGCTTACACTTCCATATCACTGTTCATCATCAAAGGAAGTCAGGACAGGAACTCAAACAGGGCAGGATTCTGGCTTGCTCAGCCTGCTTTCTTATAGAACCTAGGACCACCAGCCCAGGGATGGTATCACCCACAATGGGCTAGGCTCTCCCCGACTCTTCCAGATCTTATAAAGGCATTTTCTCAATTGAGGTTCCCTCCTTTCGGATAATTCTAGCTGTGTCAAGTTGACATAAAACTATCCAGCACATTTAGGGACAATATCACATATTTTGTTTGTAAAGTTAATTTATTGCAAGAGCCAAGATTGACCCTAATGTGCCATTCAAATCTGTGTACATGGCAGTTACGATGAAACCCATTCTGTGTCCCTAATCACAATTCAACCTAAACATATTGCTATACAAAGTGATTTGTGTGTCACCCCAGTTTGATTGCCTTTCTCATTTATAAGAAGTTTTTTTTTTTCCTTTTCTTTAGACAATCAACCTTCCATAGCATGCAACTGCATCCTTGTAGGAGAAGGGATATTTAAAACAACTGAATAAGCTCATAACTCAGAGTTAGAGATGTATCTTGACTCTCTGAAGTTATCTTCTCTGTAGAAATTTAGAGCAGCCTAAAAAGAGTCAAAATAAAGTTGCCAAAGTCTCTGTTTGGAGATATTCAACTAAAACATACAGTCATAATTTCTCACATCTTGGTGCTCTCAATGTGCTTTTGCCTACTTTGCTTTAAATTGATAAAAAATCATCCTCTTTATTACTTTTTAACATTTAAGTAATTCTATATTTCTTATTGAATTATAAAATATACTGCCAGGTATGGTGCTACACAGCTGTAATACAAGCACCAAAAGGCAGCAGATTGTGAGTTTGAGGCCACCTGGGCTACACAGTGATTTCCAGTCTAGGCTGAGCTACACAGTGAGACCTTATCTCAAAAAAAATCCAAGGGCTGTGCATGTAGCTCAATGTAGAGTGCTTGTCTCATCTGTACAGTCCGCAGCACCACAAAAGAAACTAATAGAAAATAAACATATTATTATAAACTACCAAAAATCTGAATATAATGCATTTAGTTTGATTTTTCCTTGATACTTTCAGCCTCTATCCCTAAAACTACCTTGTGATTTCCACTATTTTTAAATATATTTGTTTAATGTATTGAAGCACAATAAAATATTATAGGGTTTACATACGTTATTTTTAAGAGATAGTCTATTATGAATATTCTTTATCTCAGTCAAAACATTTTTCAGTTTCAGACAGAAATCCAGCTTGCAGTAGACATCGTGGTAATGCACAAGACTGAAGAACATAGCCTCCAAAGCTCAGAAAGGTCAGGTCCTATGTCAAGTCACACAACCAAGGCCTGTAGGACTTTGTCTATCACAAATTCTATTTTGCTTTATGAGACATGTTTATCATCTTTGACCACAGATGGGCTTCTCCACATGGCGAGTGAAATAGCCATCTGTAATTCTGTGCTCAACTCCCACCCACAAAGCTAAAGAAAAATGAATTGTCATTCCTGTTTAAAAACCTTTCCAGAACATTCTGCCTGAGCCACATTTGGGCATTTGAGCCACCAAGAGTACAGAATAAATAAAATGTCATTATTTACCCATCTGGGTCCCTGCTTTGTCCCCCAGTGCTTGCAATGGTCAATTCACAACAAATATTTATGTAATAAATATCTCAAAGACAACTTGGTTAAAACATAAACACTGGGGGAAACTATCTAAGACCTTAATAAACATCCTGTATCTGTGATCTGTGACTATTATTCTAATTTTACAGAACAAAAAAATTTCAGTGTATTAACAATATATTAAAATAAAATTCCAGAGCCAGAGATTTGGTGAAACAGGGACAGGTGCTTGTGACCAAGCCTGAAGACCTGAATTCAATTTCCAGGTGCCACATGGTAGAAAGGGAGAACCAACTGACTTCCATAGCTGTCCTCTGGCCTTTATACATACATACATACATACAAGTAAATGAATAAATAAATGTAGTAAAATATAATCCAACAAGATGATCTATACGATACCACCAAATCTACATTTAATTCATTTGCTATTTGAGTCTAATTTAAAAAAAAAACATGGCTTATGAAATTCTACTGAGTTTGTTACAAAAAAATGGGCTAATCAATTGATTTAAAACACTGAATCAGCTGTTTCTTTTTAATTAACAGTTTTCATTCCATATTTCTCCCTTTTTAGAAATATTTATTGAACATTTTAGGAACCTGAAAGTACAGATGTTTTAAAGAGAATCCCTAGGTGTCCCTTGGCTTCTATTCTAATGAGGGTTGTCAGTGAATACACACATTTGCAAATCTATTGTTAGTGAAAGCTGTGTTAAGTCACAGGATGATGCCCCTGCAGTAGGGGTCAGCCCCTCATATCTTCTCTAGTGCCTGCTCTGACTGCTGAGCTCCTGGTATGGAACAGCCCCAAGGCAGCCAGGAGGGGGACAACAGGACTCATATCCTGAGTTAGGACTTTATATCAGATCTAAGACTTTCACTAAAGTGCTAAACTCAGAGTCCTTGCCCTAGCCCTGAACTAACAGACCCCCTCCCCTCCAAATTCTGACCCCACTAAGGTCAGAACCCTCTTCCCTCTAAAGGCTATAAATGTAAGGAATTTCCCTTTTCCTTTAGGTTGCTATTGGTTCTCCTAGCCTAGCTTCCTCCACTGAGAGTGACCAATGTCATTAAAAACGTCTTAATTACTTAATTACGCTGAAATTTCAGTGCTTGTCTATGATGAGCCAGTCTCTATCCAGGTATTCCTTCTCTAGCAAGGTAATGTTAGGAAAAACACAGGGGCCAGGAGTGTAGCTCAATCATAGAGCACTGCCTAGTTGTGCCAGCAGTAGACTTGGATTCCCAGCAACACAAAAAGAGGACCACCAGCAAAGTGATGTAATAGAATATGGCTAAAAAAAAGAGGTGCTAGCGCTGGGTGTGGTGGTCTCACCTTTAATCCCTCTATGATTTCCAAGCCAGCCTCGTCTGCAAAGCCAGTGACAGGACAGCCAGGGCTGTTACACAGAGAAACCCTGTCTGGAAAAAACAATAAACAAAAAATTGCTGCTAGTCAGACAGAATGCCCAGACAGCTAATCTCCTTGAGTACTGTTTAAGCAAGACCAAAGAGGTTACAGAGTTACAAAAATAATTGAGGACCAATATAGCACGAATCCTAATTGGTCTTAATAATAAAAACCAGATGTCAGGGTAAATGCAGAAAGATCAGTAAAGGAGCTAGCCTCTGGAAAGACTTCTTACCTCTACCACATCCTCAGCCTGAAAAGGTCGAGCTCCTGTCTCCACCTTGCCTTATCGCTTCCTCTTCCCCTACCCCCAGCCACATCACTTCCTGTTTCCTCCTCCCAAGAGCTGGGATTAAAGGTGTGTGCTACCGCTGCCTGGGCTCTAGTGGCTAGCTCTGCACTCTGATCTCCAGGCAAGATTTGTTTGTTAAAGCACAAACAAAATTATCACCACAGACCAAAATAATTATAAATGAGTAAGATACTCAAAAACGGATCTAATACTCAAAAACTGGGGACTCCTGAGTAAAGACAAAGGACTTGGAGAAAGTAAGGAAGTTGGATCATGGAGAGGTAAAATGGTGGCACATGCCTTTGATCCCAGCAGAGGCAGGCAGATCTCTGCAAGTTCAAGGCCAGCCTGCTCTACAAAGTGAGTTCCAGGACAGAAAAACCCTGTCTTGAAAAACAAAAAACAAAAAAAAAAACAAAACAACAACAACAAAAAAGAGTTTGGTTTTAGTTTTTGAGACAGGGTCTCATGTAGCCCAGGTAGCTGAGGGTGGCCTTGAACTTCTGATTATCATGCCTCCCCGTCTAGAGTGATGGGATTGCAGGCATGCACCACTACAGCCAGTTTGTGCTGTGCTGGGAATCAAACCTACAGCCTCCTGCTACCAGGCTAGCACTTAGTACCAAGCCCTTAGCTGTGTTCTTTTCTGACATTCCCTTATAGATCTAGACAATCAACAACCCTTGCCTAGTCTCCCCTCCCCC
>LZPO01008747.1:15191-29692 GCA_001675575.1 Neotoma lepida | reverse complement strand
AGACAATGTTTCTCTATTTTGAGACCTGGCTGTCCTGAAACTTGCTTATGTTGGCCAGACTTGCCTAGAACTCACAAAGATCCTCCTGCCTTGATGGATTGAAGTCATGTGCCACCATGCCAGAATGAGATGGAAACCTTTGAGACTTAGCTTTCTCCTTCTGTGATGAGTGCTCAGGACTGAATTCAGATCATCAAGCTGGTTTGTCAAGCGCTTTAAATTATTGGGCCATCTCAATGGCTGCAGAATCCCATTTTAATACCAATAAAGAGATTCTCTTAATACACATCAAGCAAAAGAGCAATGTGGGGGACTAGCCCCCACTTTTACGACCAGGGTACTCTTGAGCAGGGAGAAGTGAGGAATATTTAGATAGAAAGAGACGAGAGGAAAGACAAAAACACAGGATAACCTCAGCAGGGCCTGGATCAAAACTCACCAGCCTAGAATTTTATTCAAAAGGACTTTTTAGAACAATGTCAAGAAGAGGGGTAAAAGACCTCATCCTTGCTAGACATAGCCAAGTGTAGACCCTTCCAAACACCTGGTACCCAGGCCCATGGCCCAATCATCCTCTTATGCAGTCCTGCTAGGCAAAGCCACTAGGAAACCTCGGTGGGCTCCAACAGAGCAACTACTCCAAATCCAGTCGAGAGGACCTGTTTCTTAGCAGCAAATGTGACAAAATGTAAAGCATTGTTGGTTTTGGAGAGATGCTCAGCAGTTGGGTGCATACTGCTTTTCCAGATGACCCAGTTTGGTTCCCACCACTCATGGCCAGTTGTCACACAACTGCCTGTAATTCCAGTTCCAGAGGACTCTGATACCTCCTTCTGGCCTCAGCAGGCTCTACACTCACCCTTTTTACTTCTAATCTCCTAATGGTAATTTTTTTATTTTATTTTTTATTTAAATTTTTTTTCATTTTGCATACCATTCCCAGTTTCCCCTCTTCTCTTTCTCCCACCCCTCCACCTCCTCCTAATCCACTCAACAGGGGGTAATTTTTATTACTAATTTCACAGAGTCTAAAGGACAAGAAAGCCTGATTGAGGAAGTACATTCATGATATTCCTGGGTCCCAGAAATAAACAATGAGATCCTAGTAAACAAATGAAGTACGGTGAAAATGAAAACTGCAGTGCCCTTTCTCATAACACAGCTTATTTACAGTCTCCCTTGTTTATTTTTCTCTGTAACATGTATCATTTTTAGTACACTGAAATTACTCTTGTTTAGAATTTGTTGTTGTTGTTGTTGGTTGTTGGGTTTCTGATAGAATGAGAACTGTGTAAAACAGGGATTGTTCTTGTTTTGCTAAATCTTTGGTGTCTGAAAAGCTCCTGGTTCGTAAATAGTATTCCAAAAATCCTTGTTGATCATTCTGCATTTAAGGCACAAGTAAAATTACTCATATTTTAGTATTCTACAGTTGTCCAAAGGATTAAGAAAACTGCAGCACATATACTGTGCTGTACTTACAATGATCATTTTACATGTAATATTACATTGCTATCATGTGTTAAAAGATTACATAACAATTTGAGACCTTCTGTTTTAACCTTCTGTGTTTTAAGATTCACTAAAAACTATTACTAATTTAAGGTTCTTAAGTAGCTGACTACCGTGTAGGACAATACAAATCACTAGTTCATGTAGTTAAAGGATATGAGCTCACTGCCTCCTTACTTCTGTACCTATTGCTATATAGCTGTTGCATAATCTTGAAAGCATATATATGCTTAGGTGTGTTGCTTACACACTTAATATAGTTAATACATACATATTTAAGCAAAAATAAAAGATGCTTCCTTTGGTTCCTCAGCCATGATGACTGATAATTTTTTGACATATACTTTGGTTACTCTCTGCATGAAAACAGGGCTATCATTGTTAAAATATATGTTTCATCAAACATTCATCATTTTACTATAACAGGTAAACTGTTTTCTTATAGTTTTTGAAATATACAGTATACCATCATAAAATCTATAGTTAGTATATTGTGGGATAATGAACCAGACCTCTTACTCCTATGTTAATGTGACCAACATCCACATTGCCCTTACTCTCCTAGCTTCTGGTAACCACCTATGGTGGTTTGACTAAAAATGGCCCACAAAGGCTTCCATATACTTGAATGCTGGGTCTCAGGGAATAAAATCACTTGAGAGGGATTAGGAGATATGCCCATGTTTGAGTAGGTGTGGCTTTGTGGGAAGAAGTGTGTCACTGGGGGTGGGCTTTGAGGTTTCAAAAGCCCAAGATAGTCCCAGTGTTTCTTTCTTCCTGCTGCCTCCTGCTGTCTGTGGATCCTGATGTAGAACTCTCAGCTACCTCTCCAGCACCATGTCTGCCTGTGTGCCACTATGCTTCCTGCCTTAATGATAATGGACTAAATCTCTGAATTTGTAAACCAGTCCCAATTATATGTTTTCCTTTCTAAGAGTTGCCATGATCATGGTGTTTCTTCACAGCAATAGGACTAATACATCACCATTCTACCCTCAATTTCTATGAGATCACCTTCTTAAAATTCCACATATTGGTAAGATACTATAATATTTATCTTTTTGTGACTGGCTTTCATTTAGATTAATGATCTCCAATTATATCCATTTAGTTGTAAATGCTATGACTTCATTCTTTTTTATTTGCAGTGTGTGTGTGAGTGTATCTGAGCTTGAGTGTACGTGCACGTGTGGCTAGTACAACTGCAGGTATCATCCTCATGAACATTGCTCATCTGCTTTGAGTGAGGGTTTCTCATTGAACCTGGAGCTCATCAGTTAGATGAGCTTGTCTGGAAAGCAAGCCCCAGGGATCTTCTTTTCTCTGCCTCCCCAGTGACTAGCTTACAAGTGTGTACCTCCATACCTGTCATTTTGATATGGGTGTTGAGTGTTGAACTCAGGTCTTATGCTGGTGGGGCAAACACTTTATTGACTGAACTACCTCTTAGCCATGTTTCACCTTTTTAACATAAATGTTTAAATGCATTAGTTAAAATTTTAATTTAAATTAAAATGAAGCTATATTATAAATACTAATTATTCATTTTAAAATTTTATTTCAATAAATGACAGAGATAACCCCCATTTATCATTTCATATGCATTTACATATTTTCTATTAGTTACTCTAAGATATTCTTTTTTTATAAATAATTAATTCTAAACTTTTTTTATACATTTGATTTTTAATCCTTGAGCACCTGCTTTTGGATTTGGGCTAATTTCCTATTTTATAATTTTAATAAATAAGATTAGAATGAACACATTTATTCACATAGTGTTATAAACATTCCTTATAATTCCTTGTGACAAGATCCTAGAAAAAAAAATTTTCTCCAAGTAGCCCTGTTCACAAAGAAAGAAAGGCAGAGACAGGGAGAGACAGAGACAGAGAGAAGGGTCTCTTCAAAAACTGTGATGGGCTGGACCACACCTTGACCAAGACTGTTTAGTTATGCATACCTTGTGCCCCTGTTTAAATCTAAACCTCATGTCCAGTGCCTGAAGATGGACTTGCAGAGGTAGGGGGAGGGTCACTGGACTTATTTGTTCTTTTTTTCAATGTGAACATAGTGAATGTATTGCCTTCCATTTTTTCACAGTTCCCTGTTTCTTACTGGACTTATTAAGAACTGGGGTGGGGGGCGGGTGTCAAGGCTAACTTGTTAAGGCTGCCAGGGCCATGTTTTGAACCTTGAAACTCCAGTAACACCACATATCTGCCCTAAAGTCAGATGCCTTTCTTGAAACCTATTACTTCAACAGTGTAGAAATTAGTTTTCTAAGTGAACACGGGCCTCTCCACATTGTCTTCAGGTTCAACTGTTTTTCTTAGAGAAACGGTGAAGTTCTGCACTGCAGTCTAGCAGAGAGGATTCTCTGGATGTGTCTCCATGTCCTCCATGCACATTGTCAGCATACACCAGGGAGTTGTAACCAGCTTCCTTCTTTAGCTGTACCTTTTATTATAACAAGGATAACACCCCAAATGAGAGAATCGCTTGCAGTATGGAAACAACCTAGGAATTCGTGATGCACATTAGCTGCTCAGTTTCTCAGTTTCCTGGTTGTGGGTTATATTCTTCCCTTGATTCCTCACTTTGGTTGCACTGCTATTACAGGTTTTTCCCTCACATTATTTAAAGGCTAAAACTTCTCAGGGTGTTTTTGAAGCAGGTTGTTTTTGTAACATTCTAATTTTTCAAGTAGATGTTTTTCAAATTCATTTTCTATTTAGTTGAGGAGGTCAGTCATCACACAAAGCACACTATTATTTCAGTAGGACATGAAAAACAATAACAATGTTGATCAAAAGAGCCCGAGGCAAGGCATGGTTACAGTCCAGGAAAACAAAGGACAAAAACCAGATGAATAGATACAACTTATTGTAAGGGAAATTGAGAGGTCATTACAGCTGCAATGAACCCAAGAGCAGGTGATTTGGGAACAATAGCCTCATATTTATGTTTCTGATTTATAAAAGCAACATGTATATGCACATTGGTTAAAATATAAAAGAGAAAATGAAAATTGTGCCACCTACAAAAACTTCTTTCTGTGTATGAATATCACACCTAAATTGACAACTATGATGGGTGAGTTTTACTTGAAAGTATTTCATCTCCATGTTACATGTAGAAAAATTGTAAAGGTCAGAGGCAGTGGATGACTGCAGTGAAAGAGTATTTTTGGCCACAATAGAAGTATCTTGTACATATGAACTCNCGAGAGTTGTGGTAGTATGCACAAGATCAAGCTAAACAATATCCTACCATGCAGGAGGGAGGTAGTCATGGAATCCCACTCGGAGAAGGACAGCCAGTTTTCTTCAAGGGTGCAGATTCTACCCATGATGGCACAACACTCATGAACGCACATATTGGTAGCACTACGTGGACTCTGGGATTGAAAGAAAATAAAGAACACATGACATTGGGAGGAAATAGTGAATGAGGGTAGGGGAAGAATTGGAATGGAGGAAATAATGAATGGTCTTCATCAAATATATTATAAACATACATGTACGAGATTCTTAGACAAAAAGTTACTTGAATATTGAAATGAATAAATTATACTTAATATCAATTAATTAAAATTAAATATTAATATATTCACAATTAAAATTAAATTAAATCTATTAAAGCATAATTTAATATACTTATCTAATTTAATATACATATTTTAATGTATTTCAATATAATTAATGCATTTAATATACTTTAAAATTGTATTATATTGTATTATCGTATTATATGTTATTGTATTATATGTTATGCCTAGATTAGGACCCCCCAAAAGACCACCGGAGACTGAGGATGTCCAGAATGCAACAGCTAGGATTATTCTCTCGAAATACAAGCCAGGGAGGGAGATCCCGTCCGCAGTGCCCTGAGGCAAGACAGAGAGGAGATCTGTCCTTGTTTTGTGAGCTTAACTTTTTAAAGGCAAAAGTCACAAGATTTCTCGAAGGGGAAGGGGGTTAGTACAGGTTTATTTTTTTACTAGCTTACTCTTAGGAATTTCTACAGTTCCTGCAGCTTATCTCTGCTTACTTTTAGGAATTTCTTCGGTTCCTGAGTTATCTAGTTATTTCGTCCTAAAGTTTGGCCTGTTTGTTTGTCACAAGACTTCTCCTATAGACTATCTCTGGAGTTGGGACATTCTGTGGTTAATCAGTTGCTTTCAGATAGCCCTCTGGGCATCCTGACTTTTGTGACTTTGTATTGTTTCAATTCCCGGAGCCTCTTGTCAGCATTTCCAAGAGGCTCGGAACTCAGGCCTATTCCTTTTAGTTCAAGCAGAGGCTGTTAGTTTAATATTATTTTTGAGTGAGGTTCTTATTTTTAAATGAGGGTCCTTCATTATATATGAAGTTAGCTTTATTCCTAATTATTTTTAAATCTTTCCTTAAAGTGATATATCTCAAAATAAACTCATTTTGCCAAAGAATGGGAATGTATTATATCATTTGATAATTTCTGTTAATTTCCTATCCCCAAATTGCCATCAAATTATAAGAATATCTATTTATTTGAATCATCATCAGCATTTATATATCTGTTTTCAATTGACTTGTATCTCCAAAAATAATGTTGAAGTCGTCACTCCAGGTTTCCATGCCAGTGACATTTGTGGAAAAATCTTTGCAGCCATTGTTGGAATTCCTGGCCACTCCCCCAGCTAAGTAACTTCACCTTCGCAGTTCGTGCATGTGCAAAGGGAACTCTGCCCCTTCCCCCCTCTCTTCCTTCTCTCTCTCTCCAAGTGTGCACACGTGCTCTGTCTCTGTCTCTGTCTCTCTCCTGCCCCCCTCCACTTTCTAATAAAGCTCTGATACTGGGTTTTGTTGTGCTTCGTGACCTTTTCTCGCACAGTAAAGGCAGCGCTGCAAAATACTAACAGCCATAACCAGGTGAAGAAGAGTATCTGTGTCCTGGGTTAGAGTGGAACTGAAAGCCAGTGTGAGGCCCGTTGGTGGAGGTGACAGTGGAGTACGCCTTTAATCCCAGCACCAGGTAGGCAGAGGCAGGTGGACCTCTGAGCTCAAGGCCAGACTGGTCTACAGAGTGAGTTTCAGGCTGGCCAGTATTACACAGAGAAACCCTGTCTTGAAAAACCAACCAACCAAAGAAAGAAAGAAAAGAAAAGAAATCTAACATGAGTGTCTCTATGAGGAGAGGAAACTCTGGAGACACATAAACCCACTGCAGACATTGGAAAGCAGGACAGGAAGACAGGGAATATTACCCTGCCATGAGAAAATAGTGTCCCCTGGTTGAAGCCTTTCATCAGCCAGAAGAAAGAATTCCAGCACAATTTACAGCCACTTAAAGTTTTTGTTACTCCCAGGTACACACCTACTGTTTGCTAGGAATCTCACCAGAAAGCCATTCACAGGCAAAGGAGATGTCATTTGTTCAATTATTGCTTCCTGTTTTTACCTTATCAGATTGTAATTCCATCTAAGGCATCTCTAGAGCACTTTACTTATCTCCCAAATCCAAAGAGAAAAGGGGGAGGGGCATCCCTCCCAGCAACCTTTTGATGTGTGACTTGAGAGTCACCAGATTAGATATAGCTCCTGCTCAGAAAATTTTGATTTGCCTTTGAGGAACCCATACCTACACTTGGGTATGTATTAACTTATTCTACTCTCCTTCAGGAAGTCCATAGCCACACTTGGTTGTCATTCTTTCTAAGGACCTCCTTTTCTCCTGTTCCTCATCCTTAAAGCAGTTATTAAAATTAGCTTTAATAAAATCTCCAACTCTGTTTCACAGAGGCTAGTCCTGGACATTCTTTTCTGTGTCTAAGCCATCAGTCTGTTTAGCCTGAGTCCTCAGGTTACTGAGCATAAGAGTGAAACAGTGCCTCTGTCCTCACACCACAGACATTTCAGACACATCTCAAAATCTCCCTGAAGAATTATTTGTTGGCTTTCCTCATTGTCATTTGGCTCTTCTGTCCTATTAAGCATGGCTTGCAGGCAACCTTCGTTTCATTACTTTTTTTCTGTCTAGAGACCCACTTAATGTTTGGTAAGTGCCACTGGCACCAAAGATAGCAATCCCTAGATACACCCAAACCTTCTTCTGGATCACATGGAAGACTGCATGACTTTCTATGGGGATATTGCCATAAAAGTAAGAAAGCAGCCTGGGACACAAGAGGAGAGCTATTTACCCCCTAAAATACATTCTTGATCAACAGCACACAAGCAATGATTGCTCCCATGCTCTCTCCCAATACTGAAACAGTCAAGGTACTGTTGTTCCTCTGCCTGTGTCCTAAAGGTCTGTGCCACAGATTGTCTTAATTGAGCTCCCTAAAACAAATAGCCTTAGCAAAGGGAGCTACTTCCCTCCTCAAAGCAGTTTTACCAGTTTGTTGGACACCTTCACTGAAAGCCAACTCTGCTGACCTTTTTTTGGTTCTCTCACTAGATAATGCTTTGAGGATATCCATCAATTTCAAAGCCAAAATATGTGAATTTATATTTCATGGGTCCTGTTTTTATAAGAAGTTAAAAACAAATCTGTTGTATGTATCAGTGTCTTTAAACTTTACTACACTGGACAGACAATGAATTTAGCATGGATAAACTTACATTTGTTCCTGAAGGGGTAGGGGCAGGGATGGCCACCAGAACTTTGGAAGTTCTGCCCTGCTGTGCTGATACCCGACTGGGTGGATATGTTCCTTGTCCAGGAAGGGGACTATGTCAGATGGACAGATGGTGACAAATCCAGGGATCTATACTTCATTTATTTCTTTTCTTTTAGACCCATACAAAGCATGTGAAATACAGCTTCACTATAAATAAAAAGAATAAAATTCTTTGTCCTAAAATGACGTTGAGAAAGGAATTTATTAGCAAAGATGTCTCCTCTGGAGTTGAGCTCTAAAAATTAGAAAAACATTGCTTCAAGTCTGCATGACTAGCTTCATGCTTTTATGTTTTGCTTTTACTGGCATGTGCTTCAGACATGAGCCCCATCCATGATTGAATTAGATTCTCTTCTTTAAAATTTAAGTTTATCAGGCTCTAAAGCTACAGAAAAAACCCTGTCTCGAAAAACAAACAAACAAACAAATGAACGAACAACAACAAAAAAGTGCACAATCTTGTTCCAAAGAAAAGCCATGTCTTTAAAAGCTGAGATATGGGATTAGTGATTGCTTAAGGCTATGAGTAGAACTAATCAGATCATTAGTCTAATTTAAAACTGATCACAATGAATATAACAATTATAACAATGAAAATAATATACCAAATATAACTGTGGTTTTGCTATGCTTTAGATATAGCTTCCTGTGTTTCAATAAGGCATAAAGTTATTTGAAGTACTTTTCTAAATTTTGTAGAAAAAGTAATCAAAAGAAATAATCAAGTAAGAAAAGAGTAGAAAGTTGCAGATATAAAAATTTTTTTAAAATGTCTTAGTTTCATCTCTGCTGCTATGATAAAATGCACTGACAAAAACCAACTTGGGAAGAGTTTGTTTTGTCTCACAATTCCAGGTTCTATCCTATCAGGGACGTCAAGGTAAAGGAACATAAGCTTGCTAATCCTACCACAGGAAGAGCAGGGAGAAATGAACGCACATAGTATTACTCCTCCCATCTCTCTTTCCAATATTGTGCAGTCCAGGACCCAAACTGAAGGAATGGTGCTACCCATTGTGGGGGTCTTCCCACATCAATCAATGTAATCAAGATAATTCTTCATCCTTTTCCCAACAGGCTAACCTTATTGAGTCAATTCCCCATGAGACAATTCCCCATTGAGACAATTTCTCAGTGAGACAATTCCTCAGTGAGAATCCCTTCCCAGATAATTGATTCCACACTGTATAAGTTGACAGTGAAAACTAACCATCACATTATAGCAAGTTAAAGAGGAAAGACTATACCTTCAGATTTAAAAATAAAAAAGAATTGTATGTAGTTGAAAGTTTTCCTGTGTCCCATCCGGTCCTGCAGCCACTCAGACCCAAATAAACACACAGAGGCTTATATCAATTACAAATTGCATGGCCATGGCCTATGGCTCAATTTTCTTGCTAGCTAGCTCTTATAACTAAACTCAGCCCATTTCTATAAATCTATACCTTGCCATGTGGCTTGTGGCTTACCCGTACTTTACATCTTGCTTCTCCTGGCGGCGCCTAGCAGCATCTGCTTCCTCTCCTTTTTCCTCCCACTATTCTCTTGGATTTTTCCTACCTGGCTCCATCTTGCCCTGCCATAGGCTAATGCAGCTTTATTTATCAACCAATTATTATTATCAACCAATCAGAGCAACACATATTCACTGTATAAAGAAAGAAAGCAATTGTAGATGCTTGTTTATTTTTCCTGAAATAGTGAAATGACTCAAATTAAAAGTAAAAAGAATGAAGAAATCAAATACTCAAGCATATCACAGTAATTCTGAGTAAGTTCCAAGAATGGATTATAAGAGACAAAACTTAAAGAATGATGATATGTCTATGACAAAGTTTACAACAGTGAAAATATCCTAATCTCAGATGCTGCTACCTAGCTATTTCATCGGCCAAGTTGCTCCAGACACTAAGAAGAAACTAAAGAAACAGACATTCCAAGTTAGTTTCTAGATCTGGTTTTTGGGGCTCTCTACAAGAGAAATAAAATTGAGACAGTCCAAAGACCCAGAGGAAACAATTATGAGGAAGAGAGTGAGCCCAATTAATATAATGTCTTTAGCTCTAAGGAAAGATGCATTGTCCCAGACAGATAATAACCTTAGAGAGATGTCAGACTGAAGAAAGGACTTAAAAGGGGCAGTGTTTGCCAAGGTACTAAAAAAGAATTTCCCTCAATGGAGACTAAAATATCCGGGCCTATCCTCTTCTACAAAGAGGGAAATCTCTATGAAGACCATGACCTACCTTCCTGATGGATGATGGGTTTCAGCACTAGTGATGACTGCCTAGAAATACTATGCTCAAGGTTTCCTGCCAAAAGCCCCACTGGAATGACTCTAGATAACCATCAGGGCCTTGGGTAATCCTTGACTGTGGCAGGTAAAAAATATTAGTTTTTCAATATGGAGGTTTTGTTCTCTGCTTTTGTTTGTACCCCAGGACCCCCTTCTAAACACATTTGTGTAGTAACCAGTGTTAGTAGGGTGTTCAAAAGCAAAAGAATTTGTTGAGTCTTACTTAGCCTTGGAAAATTCTGATTGACTAAAAAAAACATGCTGTACCTAAATAACCAAGATACTTACAAACTTTACTGTGTGCATGAATGTTCTGAGGCTATACAAATGGCTCAGAACCCTCCTCTCCAAAGTTGTGTGTCAGGCCTTATTATACAAAAACAGAAAAAAAAAAAATAGGTCATGCAGCACTGATACAGGCAATGGGTTCAATAAGATGCTGTCTTAAACAGATAAAAAGTGTATTAAGGTATTTCATAACTCCTGTCATCTGGAAAATAGATACCAGTTACTCTAGTCACTTGTGCCTTTGGGGAAAATGGACTATAAAGTTTATAATCCATAAAGTCCCAAAAAACTAAGCCACCAGACTTGCCTTAACTTAGTACAAAAATAAGCACATTCTTAGGAAAAGAGTGACAAGTAAGTTCTACCCAAACGCTTCCCTGCCAAGGATATAAATAATTTCTGAAATTTGATGACACTGTCTCAGAATGGATAAATGCCTTTCCCACCCTGACTAGGAGAATTGAGGAAGTTATTCTGTAGAATGAAAATTCTCTCTCCACTGACTCATGTATTTTGATAGCAAGACCATTTATACTGACAAACCAGCAGAACTCAAACATCTTCAAACAGGGTGAAGGATGCATTCTAAGTGTATGTGTAAGCTCCATTTCTACCCTGATGGTAGCTGTAACCTTGCTTTATGCTTTGGTTTTTCTTCCAGGCACTATTGGTATAGCATGCACTTGGTGATTATCACCTCATACCACCTTCCCCCCCTTTATTTTAGTATTGAATTGACATATATATATATATATATATATATGTGTGTGTGTGTGTGTGTGTGTGTGTGTGTGTGTGTGTNTGTGTGTGTGTGTGTGTGTATGTATGTATGTATATATACCATAAGGGTGTCTCTAATGTTGTGACAACAACACAAGAAGAACCTATACCATTGTTAAAGTAAGGTGATGTGTACCTGTGTGTGAGACAATTCATTCTTAGTCCTCTAAGATGTACATACAGAAGAAAATCTGTTAGGTTTCACCTTAAGTTACTAACCTCTTGACTATTAGGCACTTCATCATAAAGAGACTCTGCTATTTTGTTACCAATCTTTGTAATACAAATGTTAGTTTGTGTCTCAAATCAGATAGAGATCTTCTCTTACAGATGTCCTTCTAATGATGACCCTACAGTCCCTGAGTTCCCGCTTCTCATGTCCTCCTTAGATGAGCAGGTTGAGACTTTTGATTCATGCTCAGGTCGAGTTTATATTCTCATTCAGCAAAGAAGACATTACAGAAAACAGTTTTTCAGCCCATAGTTACCTTTAAGACTATGACTCATAATCTTAGAGGGGAAACTGAGGCAAGATAGAAAGACAGGGAAAATGATGGGACATGAGAAGGAAGGGAAGGGACCTCTTCTCCCTGGGGTCTGGTTGAAGCCTTATAACAGAGAAGGTAAAAAAAAAATCTAGCACAACAAACTGCTTAAGGTATTTCTCCCTTCCTAGATACACATCTACAGTGTTCTAGGAACGTCACCAGAAACCCCATTTACAGAGAAAGAATGTGCCTTGAACCACTTGAGCAATCCCAATGCTTCTTGTTCTTACCTTGTCAGACTGTCATTCCTCCTAAGGCATTGTAGAGCCACCTCATTTACCACACATGTCAAGAGAAGTTGGGGTGGAGGGAGAAATGTTGTTTGTTTTTCTTTTTTCTTTTAGTTTATTTTTATTTTTCTCTTTATTTTTTCTCTTTATTTTTTTATTTATTAATTACATTTTTCATTTATTTTACATCCCAATGGCAGTTTCCCCTCCTTGTCCCTCCCCCTCCCCCACCCACTTCTTCGCAGCCCATCTCCATTCAGAAAGGGGCAGGCCTCCCATGGGCCATCAACAAACATCAAGTTGAGGGAGGACCAAGCTTCTTCCTCTGCATCAAGGCTGGAGAAGGCAACCCAGCAGGAGGAACAGGTTCCCAAAAGCCAGCTCAAGCACCAGGGATAGGTACTGATCCCACTGCTAGGAGCCCCACAAGCGGGCCAATCTATACAACTGCCACACATGTAGAGGGCCTAGTCGGTCCCATGCAGGCTCCCTAGTCCAGAGTCCACAAGCTCCCGTGAGCTCAGGTCAGCTGTCTCTGTGGGTTCCCAAGTCATGACCTTCACCCCCCTGGCTCCTACAATCCCTCCTTCCTTTCTTCAACAGGACTTCCAGGAGCTCTACCCAGCGCTTGGCTGTGGCTGTCTGCAACTGCTTCCATAAGTTTACTGGATAAAGGCTCTGATTACTAATTAGGGGAGTCACCAATCTGATTACAAAAGAGGGCCAGTTCAGGCATCCTCTCCACGACTGCTAGGAGTCTTAGCTGGCGTCATCCTTGTAGATTCCTGGGGGTTTTCCGGGCACTAGGTTTCTTCCTAACCCCATAATGGCCCCCACTATCAAGACAGCTTTCGTTACTCTTCCCCTCTGTCCCACCCCCAACCTGCTTAATCCGATCCCTCATGTTCCCATCCAGCACCCCATCCCAACCCCAGTTTACTCAGGCAATTTCTTCTATTTGAGGGGGAGATTTTCTAGCCACCAAATGGTATATATATCTAATGTTAAGACAATTAACTGCTGGCTCTACCTTGAAGACCCCATACCCACACTCAAATGTATCTTCCTCTCTTAATGCCTACCTCCTAACCCTCATGCTTAAAGCCTACAGTAAAATATCTGTAATGAAATCTCCAATCCTGTTTCACATTGGAAGGTCCTGAAATTCTTTTTTTGTATTGAAGCGAAGAATCCTTGTTTGGTTTGAATCAAGGTCTCTAAAAGATTCAGGGAGCCCCTAGGGCTGCTGAGAGTGACAACATGGAACATGTGTCCAGTCCTTCCCTGCTGGCATTAGGAAGATAAACATAAAAATTGGAGTTGAGTGGCCACAAATCAGGAAAGGCAGCTGGGTTCTAGGAGACAAAGTAAGTCAAAAATAGAATTTCTTCTCACAACCATTGCATGGAGAACAAATAAGCTTTTCAAAAACTTAATATTGCATTTGTCTCTAAAACTCTGAGAGAACACACCTTTAGGTGGTTGTAAGGTACAGAGCCTTGGAAAACAAATACAATATCCTTAAAAAAAGAAAATCATGTCATTATTTACGAATTTCAAGATGAATGTCTCTCGATGCTTTTGAGGTCTTTTCTTCTGGTGCTGCAGGAGAAGGGAGGACACTGTAGATCTGCCCGTTCCATCTGCATGGCCTGCAGGGTCCCACAACACCACTAATGCAGATTCCTTTCTGACTGGCTCCTCCTCATGGCAAATACTTTTCTTATCACTGTTCTAAAAGTTCTATTTGTGAGGGCCTCTCCTTTCCCTTGCTTATTGTTTCAAATATGTATAGAACTATAATGAAGCTTTTAATTTTCTTTTCTCTCTCCCTCTTCCTTCCTTCCTTCCTTTCTTTTTTTTTTTCAAGACAGGGTTTTTCTGTGTAATTGCTTTGGCTGTAGACAGGCTGGCCTTGATCTCACAGAGATCCACTTGCCTCTGACTCCGAAGTGATGGGATCAAAGGCTTGCACCACCACCACCCAGCTTTTTGTAGTTTTTTTGAGACAGGATTTCTCTGTATCTCTGGCTATCCAGGAACTCTGTAGATCAGGCTGGCCTTGAACTTAGACAGCAGTCTTCTCTGCCTCTGGGATACTTGGATTAAAGGCTCAGTTCTAATTTTCAAATAAGATTTTCCCAACAAAGTCCCTGGTAGAAGCAGGGGTTGCCACACTT
>LZPO01008747.1:0-11405 GCA_001675575.1 Neotoma lepida | reverse complement strand
AGAGAGAGAGAGAGAGAGAGAGAGAGAGAAGGGAAAAGCACCAAACTTTTGGGGCCAAATTATACAGGGAGCAAGAAGCTATTGATAAACACAACAGCACATTTACTAAGTATATCCTTTGTTGGTCTTTTATCTAGTGAGGCAGGAAGTTACACACTCTGAGATAACAAATGGGTGTGTTAAGCTATTAAAGGTTGGTGTAATTGTTTTTCAGTGTTAGAACATTAAGCTAGGAAATGTGGATGAGACGGAGGGGGCATGAAACCAGGGAAGAAGCATGAAGATATGCTTTCATTTTCAGTGAATAGTGATGATGGCTCATGGTTGCTCTTTTACTGTGAAGGGCTGGCTTCACAGGCATGTGAAACATGGTGCCAGCAGATCCTGCTCCTCTCCCTTCCCTGTTCCTTGCTAAAGGTTTGGATTCCCTTATTTAGGCACCGCCCACATCCCTAAAGATAACCACCAAGGTCTATTCTTCCCTTATTTGGCTACTTTTTTCTTTTCTTTTTGTTTTTTGAGGTAAGGTTTCTTCATGTAGCTCTAGCTGTTCTGGAACTTGCTTTGTAGACCAGGCTGGCCTCAAACTCACAGAAATCCTCCTGCCTCTGCTTCCGAGTGCTGGGATTAAAGGTGGGCACCACCACAGCCTGGCTTGGCCATTTTCTTATGCCTGACTCGTTCCTGAGGCTGATCACCAAGGTCTGACTAGCAAAACATCAAGGTCCAAATTAAAAAGACTTATTTGGCTGCTTTGATTAGTGTGCACAATCAGAACTTACCAAGTCATCCTAGTTCATTCTAACACAGACCTCCCCTTCTTTTCCTCTTAAAATTACACTTAGAAAGCTATTTGCTTTCAGATTCAGCCACCATGGTTTTTTCCCTTGCTTAATGAAGAATCTCTTCGTGGGGGGGGAAGTTGGTGTTTGGGTGTGATCTGTGCCTAATCCAGGATTCAGAGGGAAGTACTCCAAGGTATGCGAATCCGAATCCCTTCATACTGGACTTCATAATATAAAATATTTCATAGTTTTCCCTCTGTATATATTGCAAAAGACATAAAATAATTTAAAAATGTGCTGTTTTGTTCATGGTTTAGAGCAAAAGTCAGTTAATTGCTCATTTTTCCCATTTAAGCTTCTCTTTCATCAAAAAATACACAGAGCAAAATGTATATTTACAATGGACAGATAGGAGGCTGCCTTCCAGAATATTTGATTATTCTTGATATTACCTTTCCAAGAATCTTATAGCATTTCTGAAAATTAGATTCCTTGTCATAATTAGAAATAAAATTAAAGCACTATAATGTGTGAAATGTTTATTTCACATTTCATCCTTTGCACTGTTCACTTTACAAGAGTGACAGCATTCATCAACATGTTTGAGTACTTACTGCATTTATCACTTTTTGTATTTGGAGAGGCCCCAAATATGCAAGGTCATGTTTGTGTTTAGCTACTGGTCCAAAACTACAGCTAAGAATGTTTTTTATTTAATTTGTACAATTGAGTATAATATTGGTTTTGTAGAGCTTCCATAATGAAGCGTCACATATTTGTGCCTTATATAATTATGTCTTTACAGTTTTAGAGCCAAGAATTTAAAAACAAAGATACTGACAGAGCCAAGTCCCTTCTGGTGTTTTCTTGTTGCTTCTTCCAGCTCCTGGAACATATAGCTGTTCCTGTTGTGCCCGTGTTGCAAGACTCCTGAGCAAGACCACCATAGAGCCGATACCTGATGCAATACACACAGGGGTTTATTGATAAAAAACATGCCTGGGCTTGGTCCATGTCCAACACTCTGATGCAGGTGGAGAAGGATAGCCATGAGCTCTCAGAATGAGGGGTTTTCAAAGGGAAAAACTGCAAGTCAGATGGTACAAACTGTTGCATCATATGATTGGGTGAAGGTATGTAACCTTTGAATTTACTGGTTTCGGGTTACAGTTATCATTTTTGGGCAGGCCTGGACAAGTCCCAGGCTCTATCCTTGTGCTGTCATGGAGGCTGGCTGACCCAGCATGTACTGACTATGGGGGCTGAATCAGTGGCCCAGGCTCTGTCCTTGACCCATGCACGTAGCTCTAAGTTGGTGAGGGGTCCCAGACAGTAAACAATTGACTGAACCTTGAGCGGTCAGAGTACGTGCAGAAAGGGAGCTACCGCAAGGACTATGTCTTTTCTTTACAGTCCTTCCAGAAACCGCTTGCTCAAGTCTCAGGAGACTGAAATTGCGACCTGATCTCTGAGAGAAGACTGAGCAGTCTGTTATGGCGACTGCTTGGTCCTTTCATTCCTTCAATTGTGACTGCGTAACTTTAAAGTCTGACTTTTCTGCCCTTGCTTATCTCCCCTTGCATGGTACATGATTCTCTTTGTAAGGATTCTTTGGGACCCACTTTGGTAATTCAGGTGATCTTGAGATCCTCAATATTAATACTACATTCAAAACACTTTTTCAAAGAAGGTCACTCTGAATGATTCCATGGTAAGATGAGGAAATACAGTCTGGAGCTAGCAGTCAACTCACTACACCATTGATCTAAAATGATAGTTGTAATATATTATCAACAACATTTCATGATTATTTACATTTACAGTGGTTTGCTGTGAAAAATACCCTCCAACACAACTTTAAATTCTAAAGCAAGATTATTTGCTTTGTTTTGCATTTTTTTTTAGTTAGCCATGTTCCTTTCACCTCTAATGAGAATTTCTTTATATGTAGAATCATTCTCTACCAGAAAGTGTGTATCAAATGTCCATCTTTGAAATGGGAAGGAAGTTCTGAACTTTATGAAGATGACCCCTTGAAATAGCTCTTGCCTCTTTAAGTCTCAGCAGATATTCAAAACAAATTATTATTTATGACTTGTGGTGACACTGGAAAACATTCATAGAAAAAAGCATAAGAAATATATGATGAACAAAACTCTGATCAATAATATTATGAGAAAGTCATATCATATTGAAAAATCCTCTGGCACACTGACTAGGGAGTCAAAATGCAATAACTATAAATTGTTTTTACAAGTCTATGAAGCAACCCTTCATAGGGGGGTTGAGAACTGGGTAACAACCCTTCAAAATTCTGTCTCCTCATGAAATATAGCAATAGTAGATTAAGCATCCTCATGGTCAATTCCATTGCATTATTTCCTTAAAACATTAGTGTTAAAACAGAAATAATAGGGCCACCAAGATGACTCAGTGAGTAAAGGCGCCTGCCACCAAGCCAGATGACCTCATTTAGAAGGGACCCACCTGGTGGAAGGAGAGAAGTGACTCTCATTCTAGTAGGTTGACCTTGGACCTCCAGACAAGGGCAATGGAGTGTGTGGGAGTATGTAAGTAAATGTAATAAAATTCTTTTTAAAAAGCAGCAATATACTTCTGTAGACGAAAGTTTGTCCGGTTTCCCCGCCCGGCTCCCACGGCCCGCTTAGACCCAAATAATCACACAGAGGCTTATATCATTTTTAAACTATGGCCCTGGCAGGCTTCTCGCTAGCTAGCTCTTACATCTTAAATTAACCCATTTTATAAATCTATGTCGCCACGTGTTCCACGTGGCTTTACCTGTGTGCTGTTACATGTTGCTTTTAGGTGGCAGAATGGCGTCTGCCCCTGCTCTGTTTTCGGCTTCTCTTCCCCTAGTTCGAATGTCCCGCCTAACCTTATTCTGCCTCACCATTGGCCAAACAGCTTTATTTATCAACCAATCAGAGCAACACATTTTTAGAAAGACATTCCCATCATACTTCATATATTTTTCCTTTCTGTATTGAAACCTGAATAAAATTTAGAGACCATACTTCATTTTCTGTATTCTAAAATAAAATAAAACAAGCAAAATGCTGTATTGTATGATATTTTGTTTATGTTCTGACAAATAAAGCTTGCCTGGAGATCTGAGTGTGGAGCTAGCACTAGTTAACCATAGAGGCCAAGCAGTGGTAGTACACACCTTTAATCCCAACACTTGGGAGGAGGAAGCAGGAAGATCAGGAGTTTAAGGCCACCCTTGGCTACATGAGATTGAACCAGTCTAAAAGAGAAACAGAGCCAGGTGGTGGTGGCTCATGGCCTTTGCTCCCAGCACAACATAGGAGGCTCAAACCTTTGATCTCAGCACTTGAGAGGATCATGCCTTTAATCCCAGCACATGAGAAGCTCAAACCTTTAATCCCAGTACTAGGGAGGTGGAGACAGGAATATAAGGCAGGAGGAAACAGGATCTTGAGCCCTCCCATTCATTCTGAGGATTCATAGAGACAGGATCTCCCCTGTCAGGATTAGTAGAGATAGGATGCCTCTTCAAGATCTACATGAACTGAATTTTTGGAGGGAGCATATAAAAAACTTAGAACACTCAACACACTGAGTGCCAGGGGCACATGTGCTTGTGTGTTCTAGGGACAAAATGAACATTGGCAGTAAAATTAATTTGTTTCATTACACTTTCTTAGCATTCACAAACAGGGTAACATAGTATTTGGATTGGTGTGAATGGGCTAACTCTAAATCCTTCCAAGTGAAAAAATATCTTTTTCTAGTTCTCTAAATTTGAGTGGTTTGTATCTACTAGAGTGAAAACAATTGGATACCATTTTCTTTAATAAATGCCTACAACAAATAAAGGATTTATGTTTCATTTTTTGTCAATTTCTTATTTATTATAAGGATATGGTTCAATTTTAGTGCCTACAGAAGCACAAAGTGAAAAAAAGGAAGAATAATGTATAGTTTAAGAAATAGAAATCTTGATGTGTAGTTCCAGATAGGATTTGTTTACAATATTTTCAGGTGTGCCTGGCCTGTCAGTAATACTGAGATTATGTGTGATTGAGAGACGATCACAAAACCTCTCTGTAGATGTGGAAGGGCACTAGGCACTCATTAAAGGAAAAATTCACCAAGATGACATTTCAATTCCTAACATCTATGCCCCAAACACAAGGGAACCCATGTTTGTAAAAGAAATACTACTATAGTATAAAGCACACATTGACCCTCACACACTGATAATGGGAGACTTCAATATCCCACTCTCAGTGAACCTGAAAGAAGAGAAAATGGAGAATAGCCTTGAATGCATTGGTACAGGAGACAACTTCCTGAAGAGAACACTGATAGAGCAGACACTAAGACTGGCAATTAATAAATGGGACCTCATGAAACCAAAAACCTTCTGTAAGGCAAAGGGCACCATCAATCAGACAAAGTGGCAGGCTACAGAGTGGGAAAAGATTTTTTTTTAACCAATTTCAGATCTGAAAGAAGACTAATATCCAAAATGTATAAAGAACTCAAGAAACTAGATATCAAAAAACCAAGCAATCCAATTAAAAGTGGGGTACAGATCTAAATGGAGAATTCTCAACAGAAGAATCTCAAATGGCTGAGAAACACTTAAAGAAATATTAAACATCCTTAGCCATCAGAGAAATGAAAATTAAAACTACTTTGAGATTCCATCTTACACCTGTCAGAATGACTAAGATCAATAACACAAGTGACAGTTTATGCTGGTCAAGATGTCCAGAAAGGGGAACATTGCTGGTGGTAGGGCAAACTTGTACAGCCACTTTGGAAATCAATATGGTGGTTCCTCAGAAAATTGGGAACCCATCTGCCTCAAGACCCAGCTATACCAGTCTTTGGCATTTATTCAAAGGACATTCTATCATACCACAAGAATACTTGGTCAACTATGTTTATTGTAGCTTTATTCATAACAGCTAGAAAATAGAAACAATCTAGATGTACCTCAACAGAAGAATGGACAAAGAAAATGTGGCACATTTACACAACAGAGTATTACTCAGCTATTAAAAAGAATGACATCATGGAATTTGTAGGGAAATAGATGGAATTAGAAAAAAAAATCATCCTGAGTGATGTAACCGAGACCCACAAAGACAAATATGGTATAAATTCATCTATAAGTGGATATTAGCCATTAAACAAATGATAATCAGGATACAATCTGTAGACCCAGAGAGGTAAGTAAAGAGGAAGGGTTTAGAGGGGATCATGGATCTCCCTGGGAAGGGGAAATAGAATAGATTTTGTGGGTAGACTTGGAGGGTGAGGAAGGGAACGGGAGGGGTTATTTGGGGGAAGATGGGATGGAAGAAGAGAGTGTGGGGAGAGAACACTGGAATTGGGGTGCATTTGTGGGGTTGTGAGGAAACAGTACAGTGGAAACTTCCTGGAATCTATGAGGGTGATCCTATCGAGGACTTCTAGTAAGGGCGGATATAGAGTGTCAATTGCCATCTCTGGTGGTCAGGCAAGACTTCCAGTGGCTGGACGGAGTTACATTTGGGTGAGCTGTTGGCCGAGGGGGACCCATGGAGATCCCCAAACAACCCAGGCTAATGTTGGGACAGAATGTTGCTTTCTGTAAGCTGACAGCAGGACCCCATTGTCAAGAAGAACATCCACACAGCTCATTGAATGTAGAAAGGTCAAGCTAGTTCTGGCTTGGATCTTTCACTCCTATGTTTTAGCCTCTTTGGAGCAGGAAGGTACTTTGCAGGCTACCAAAAAAGAAATATGGACACCAAGCCAGCAATAAAACTGTTGCTGTCCTGCCTGAAAGATGTGCTGGGGCAATGGTGGCACTGAACTTGTGGGAGTAGCCAACCAATGTCTTATTTAACTTGAGGTCCCCTCCACAAGTGCTCACCACTGCTTGGGTGGCCAGGAACTGGAGACTGGATAGCCCAGAGATCTCAGGTAGACCCAAACACAGCTGGTCTTAAAAAACCAAACCAAACCAAACCAAATCAAATCACACCAACCAACCAAACAACCAAACAACAAAAACAATAAAATGATTTCTAATGGTATTCTGCTGTGCTCACAGATAGGTGCCTTATCAAGTCATCATTAGAGAGGCTCCCTCCAACAGTAGATGAGATCAGACAATATGCAGATAGGGAGTCTAAATTAATGGTTTCCATCGAGTTCCTTCCCTTGGAGCTTGGGGAACTCTGCTGAAGAAGGGGAAGAAAGATTGTAAGAGTCAAAGGGAATGGGGGATTCCAGGAGAACATGACCCACTGAATCAACCAAGCAGGGCTCACATGGGCTCACAGAGATTGAAGTTGCAAACATGGGACCTGTATGGGTCTCCATCAAGTCTTCTGAATATATGTTATGGCTGTTAGCTTGGTGTTTTTCTGGGACTCCTAACAGTGGGAACCGGTGTGTCTCTGACTCTTTTGTTTGCTCTTGAGACTCTTTTCCTCCTGTTGGGTTGCCTTGCCCAGCCTCAATGAGACAGCTGTTGCCTCTTCTTATTGGATTCTGTTTTGTGGTGGTTGGTTGTTTTTTTCTTGGAGGCCTGCTGTTTTCAGATGGGAGACAGATGGGGAATGAATCTGGAGGAGAGGGGAGGTGGGTGGGGGGTATTGGGAGTACTGGAGGGAGGGAAACTGTGGTTAGAGTGTATTGCATGAAAGAAGAATCTATTTTCACTTAAAAAAGAAAATTGTAAAGGAGAACCACTGAGTTCAGAAGTTTGGGTCCTAAACTCCTCCATCAATATTCATGTCATGATGATGAATGAAATGTAACTTTACACTAATGCTGTCTAAAGCCAGCTGAGAAGAGGATGGGACACATCGATCTAAGGAGACTTGTTTGTCCAGCCTACCACTCAACAGCACAGCAACTGTCAAGGGTTATCACACATGGTGAGTGACATCCTGTAAGGAAGAATGAGGGTGAAGAAAGCACTTTTGTATGTGTGGAAAGAAAAAGTCCACTTCCAAATTGTAAAAATTCAATAATTATTTTTCTCCTACAGTCCTAATGTGGACATACTTTATTTCCTTTTATATGTCATTATTTTTACTTAACATTAGAAGAAAATATCTAAGGATGTAAAACTCATGATAACTAAGACTATTTTTTTTTGTGGTTTCTTGAAATATTCAAGTTTTTCAAGTTAGATGCAAATAACCACTTAGGCTTAAAATAAAACCATCATGGATTCTGTATTTATATATGGATGAATTCAGCTTCAAGAAGATGGATATAATACACACATTAATAGCATTACTTGGTTTAAATTTTTCCTTTAAAAAAACTGCTTTTCTTCTAGTTTCATTATTAAGATTAGATGATAGGTTAAGATAAGTTATTATGAGGGCTGCAGAAGGTACTTAGTTTTTTAATTTTAGCTTTCATAAATTAGAAAATTGTGGTACTTTCAATAGATAGTCACTTAATTAAACAATCACCATGATAACTGTAGTAATAACACGATGCCACAGGTCCTGTGGAGGAGGCTTCATTTGCTTTGCTTTGAACAAGGTTAACATGGTCCAGGTTTTCATAATACATAATACATGAAGGTCATTTAAGAAAGATAGCATGATTTATAGCTACTCATGTTTACATTAGACCTATATTTAATTACCAATGTCTGGTTGTCAGAAAGTCATATATTTGTAAAAGATAAAGTTAAAAATTTGAGCCTTTTAGGACATTTGTAAGAGTCTGTCTATTTAAAACACATCAGTTACCAAAATCGTTTAAAAAGGGAATTGACTTTGAAGTGAAATACCCCCCTTATCACACACACAAATGCTTTGAAAATAAAGCATGGCTTTATAGCAGAAAGAATGATGAAATCCATAACTGTTTACAAGATCAAAATAGTCTTTTTCCAATATATATAATGAAAATACATCCAATGAGAGATTTTATAAATTACATTTTAAATAAACCTAATATATTATATTTAGTCTTCAGATATGCATATTTTCAAAAAGAGAAAAATATTCAGCATAATAAAAATCTTGGTCCATTTGTTTTATGGCTATTATTTTGTATATTTCATTACTGACTGATAGAATTTTACATTGGAATTATCTTATTCCTGGACAGATTAAAAATCCATATTAATCCTTTAAAATTTTAAATATTTTGATCATATTTATTTCTCACTCCTCCCAGACTCATCTTCACTTTATATTCACTCAACTTCATGTCCCTTTCTTTTTTCTTTTAAATAACCCATCAATGCCAATTTGTGCTGGCAATTTCCTTATGGAAGTGGAACCACCTACTGGAGTATAGTTGATCTACCACAAAATATACCCTTAAAGAAAACTGACCATCTCTCGCCCTACAAACCCTCAACTCTCTTCAGTTAGGGGTGGGGCTGATGAGCTCCTTCTCACTTCATGCTAGAATGTTAACTGGCTTGATTTTGTGCAAGTCTTATGCAGACAGCCACAGCTTCTTCGAGTTCATGAATGCCAGAGTCATATCATATACAGAAAACATGGGTCATAGGTGGCCCAGAGATCCCCACAGAATAACACAGGCTATTATCTTTGCTGAAGACACCACACACATTGGTCACAGGATAATGAGAAATCAAGTAGGCAATGACCTGGAAGCTTCCTCCCTGCTGGCTAGTTTTCATAGTAGTGGAAAGTGCNATGTACATTACCAGGGGGTGGGGTGAAGTGGGATAGTCATCAGACTTATCCAGCTGTGAACCATGTGAACTTAAATAATAATATGCTCATGTGTTCAATAATGGTACACATGCTATGGAGGTAATTATTTACTTTCTGCTTAGATTTTTAAGGCCCACTCCAGACTGGGAAACACCTATGTGTTTAATACAATTTTAATAGTTAATATAGTTTGGATCATCTGATATTGTATATTTGATCAAGAACCCATGGTTGGGGACCTCACAAGCCCCCAACTTACTACTATTATTCTGCTAAATGGACATAGTATCAAACAGCCCTCTAAATCCATATCTCTCGACCCTTTTATTAGTGNAGCTTTCAAACACCATCAGAGAAAATTCTTGGTGTAGTAGATGGTGGTTAATGAAGAAACTCACCGTTGGTCAAAGTGCAGAGTGTTGAGTGACTATGGAGTGTGCAGTCTCAAATGGGACATATATTCCACCTCTCCCCAAGACTCAAGGATCATGATGGAAGAGAAAGAAAGATTGTAAGAGCCAGAGGCCAGGGAAGATCAGAGAGAAACAATGTCTTCTTAGAGCTCTTGTAACATGGGTAAATCTTCAGCAAACTATATAGTTTTCAGAATTAACTAGACTATCATATTTTAACCACAGGAAGTATTGTTGCCATTAATGATTACTGAAAAAATTGCTTCATTATCAAATGTATTTTATTTCCATAAAATTCCTCTTTGTCCATATATTCAAGTAGATTGTATTTGTTTGTTACAAAAGAGAAGCTATGGTTCCCCCATTTTATCCCTTTCTGGGAACTTTGTGTGGATTGGAAATCAATGAGGCTTTAGGCTGTGTGCATATAATCTAGACAGCTGTCTACCTGAGGCTCAAGGCTTTCAAAATCAAAATCAAAACAAAAACAACCTCAGAAAAATGTAGTTCATTTATTTATTTGTATTAGTTACTTTTATTTAGGATTATTACCCAATTATATACAAAGTATTGGTTTTAGTTAAATGAAACTCATATATGTTTAACACAATTTCAATAGTTTATATAGTTTGGGTCATCTGTAGCTTTCCTTCAGATTTCAACCTATTCCTGTTATCAGTTATCTGTAGTATAGAGGGAGTGTTGCCTGGATTTGCAGGGGATATAAGGATGAATGAAGTTCTGATTTCTCAAATGAGGTGCTTGAAATGTGTATTAAGGTGACCGTGTGCTGTATCACATACTTATTGAGTTGGGAGTGTGTTGAAAGTGAGACAACAGCTGAGGCAAGGCTTGTGAGCAAGGGTTTTCATTCAGTTTGGAACCCTTGTTCCTTCAGTCATGCCATTCGACAAGATATCATTGCTACAGATCCTGCCGTGGAACCATTTCTTTCCTTAGGAAGTCAGAACTTCTAAAAGAGCAAATTCTCTTTGCCAATCTGCCAGGTTGATACTCCTAAAATGTAGTTTCGTGCTGTTGTTAAAGTTAAGGCTGGCGGAAAGACGCTGGAGCCTCAAGGACCGTAACTCCTCGAGACATGTCAGGTGCCTTAAAACCCCAGGGATTCTTATTATCCAGGGGTGTGGCTGTCAAACTTCGGCATGGATTAGAATCACCTGGAGGGCTCATAAACACACAGCAACATTGCTAGATCCTACTTCCTCCAGATTTTCTAAGTCTGTCTGAGAAGAAGCCCATGAGTTTGCATTTCTAAGAATTTCATAATACTGCTGAGACCAGACGTCTCAGGCCCAGACTTTGACAGCCACTGGTGTAAATCACTTTTATTTGCATAACCAGAATAAATATCACCAGAGGACAAGAATAGCTATGCCTTCAGATGATCATTTACCAGGACTAGGACCAAAAGGAGGTGGATAGTCTCTGAAGGATTTTATTATTTCATCTATGCTAGATTCCACTGGGCTAGAGATGGC
>LZPO01008746.1:27758-44761 GCA_001675575.1 Neotoma lepida | reverse complement strand
ATCAGAAACTCTGACAGCTTCTCTTGCTAGGCCCTCAGGCAGACTCCAGATTGGCTCAAAAGGATCACATTATGTGCGTGCCTTGGCAACTAGTCTGAGCCAATTTCCTTGACTCTATGGGCCTGTCCTACTACAGTATATAACTATTTATAAGTGAATATTATCTATTAAATCAGTAATAACCAAGCTACAATCTGTAGAACCACAGAAATTCCATATAGAGTAATGGACTAGATGTGTGTGTGTGTGTGTGTGTGTGTGTGTGTGGAGGGGTAACATAGATCTCTCTAGGAAGGGAACTATAATCAATAATTATGGATGGATGCAGGATAAGGACAGGAACAGGAGGATCAAGTGGAGACAGTGAGGGAAGAGGGCAGCAACACAAGGAATATGGGGAGAGACTGCTAAATTTATGGGCCATTTAAGAGATACTGTGGAAACATAACATAGTAAAAGTTTTCTGAAATGTATACATATATGAAGGTGATCTAAATGAAATCACTCAATAAAAAATGGAGAGACAGAGTCCCAACTGGCCAATCTCTAATCCCCAAATGAATCTTCCAGTACCAAGATTGGGTTACATTTACATCTAACTGACCTGTTGGCTTTAAAGGTTCCATGGGAATCCCCAAACAACCCAGGCTGTTGCCAAGACTATAGGTTGCTCTCTACAAACTAAGAGCAAGGCTCTAATGTTGAAGACAGTACCTACACAACTCACTGAACACGAAGAAGTCAAGCTGGTGCCTACATAAAGCCTTCATCCCTCATGCTAGTGTCTTTGGTATAGGAAGGTACTCTGCATACTACCAAAGGAGAAAACACAAGCCCAGCCACACACCCTTTTATCTCCAATGGTTTCCTGCCTTCAAGTTATACTAGTGCAATGGTGACACAAAGTTTGTGTGAGTAACCAACCAATATCCAATTTGACTGAAGAACCACTCCACAATATGGAACCCATCCCTGACACTACTTGGATGATCCAGAACCTGAGAATAAATAGCCCAGGGGCCCAAGGTAAAACCAAATACTGCTGTTCTAAAAAATTAAAACAAAGTTGTAACAATAAAATGATTCCTATTGATATTTTCCTATAGTGACTTGATCATCCACAATAACAGAAGCTTTCTTCTGAGGCAGATGGGAGCAAACATAGAGATCCACAGCCAGACATTACGGAATGAATGAGAAGTCTCAAAACACTCAGCCCTAAATGGGAAGTCTCCTTCAACTCACTCTCCTCAGGGCTCAGGGAACCCTATAGTAAGAATGTAAGAGCAAGAAGGGTTGGAGGATTCTAATAAAACAATTCTTCAATGGAGGAAGCATCTTTCGAAGAAAGGTAGCTTCAAAAACACAGTCATATGTCAAACTTATGTACATCCATTGAAAATTAGTTGGTTAAGTCCAATGCTGAGAGCTGTGACTTCAGTATAAGCATACATCATTCTTGCCTCACTCTACTACTCAAAGGCCACTCGGTCAAGTAGGAATACCATGATCTTCCTCTTTCAGTTATAATCCTGCCCACCCACCTAAAAGTGTACCTGTACCTTTCTGTACCTTTCAATCCTTGCCCTTGCTTACAGAACAAACGTGAGTATGAAACCTTGGAAAGGAAAGTATTTTTGCCACATGAAAGTCAGGAGGGTTAAAATTTACATGATATGCCTCTAGAGACATTTACATTCTTATTGGTTAGGAATCAAGGATATGTAGTACAGGATGCAGTTTGTGGAAAAAGAGGAATAAACAGCACCAATAGGAAGAAGACAAATATCTACTTCTGCGTAGCTAGCAGAAGGTCAGGAGAGGTTAAGTACCAGGCAGTTTCCATGAAAGATTCATAGAACTAATTCAGCTTGCACTACTATAACAGCAAGAAGTGGAGGTCTCTCTGAACACACCCTGGTTCAGAAAGAGGAGTGAGTCCTCCTGCCCTGAATATAGTAGGTCAGAGTGTGCAGGTGATGCTGAATTAGTCAAGGGTTTATTATCTTCTTCATGAGCTTCCCCTTAAGACCTCCATTGTCTATCTTCCCCTTATTCATGTCCATGTTTTAGTCATTTCACTGCTCATTAGCATCTAAATTAAAGAGTAGGGACTTGGGATAAGATTCCTTAGATTCTGAGGGAGGGGAAAGGGAAGAAAAGCAGCAGCAAGTTCAGGAAAATGGTCCAGCTGCTGATTCAGTAGTGCCAGTTGTGTCTTCCTGCCCCCACTTCTCTTCTTAGACACTCTGCTGTACACCCACAGACACACTGGCCTAGCCTGTTACTCTTTTTATAATTAATAATCTACATTTATTAAAAATAGATTTTTTCACATAATATATCTTGAATATGATTCTCCCTCTCTCTTCTCCTCCCAGTTTCTCCCTGTCTCCCCTCCCATCTGGATCTGCTCCCTTTCTCTCATTAAAAAACAAATAGGCTTCTAAGGGATAATAATAAAATTAAAAAAAAAACTTGATAAAATATATAATATGATAAAACAAAAACTAACACATTGGAATTGGACAAAACAAACAAACAGAAGGAAAAGAGCCCAAGAGAAGGCACAAGAGACAGACCCATTCATTCACACACTCAGGAATCCCACAAAAACACTAAACTGGAAGCCATTGTATGTACACAAACAAACTGGTACAGATCAGTGCAAGCCCTGTGCGTGCTGCTTCATGTGGTTTGATGCAGACAGGAAAAGAAGAGAAATTATGTAATTTGAAATGCATCATTTAATGTATAATTTAATGATAATGGCTTATCAAACTCTTACTGTTAGTGTTTCCACAGAGGTATGTGAGGAGCACCAGGGAACAGGAATGAGAGTGAGCATTGCATGGCTTCATGCCATCTAAACTACAGAGGCTTCACAGTTCTGAATGTTTTCTAATCTACATGGAAGATCACTTTTACTTTTCAACTCATTGAACTTACTTCTGATTACTTTCTTCCCCTCAACTACTTACTCGTAGTTAGAATATAACCCTGAAGTACTCAATCTTGTAACTGTAATTCCAGGGTGAAAGTTTTTGACTCCTGTCTTAGGGTTTCTATTGCTGTGACAAAACTCTATGACAAAAAGCAACTTGTGGAGGAAAGTTTTCAGTTTATTTTACACTTCTAGATAACAGTCCATCACCACGGGAAGTCAGAACAGGAAGGACAGGAAGGAACAGGAAGGTAAGAACTGAAGCAGGCTGCTAACTAGCTTGCTTTTTGTGCCTTTCTTAGCCTGCTTTTTCATACTGTTCAACACCATCTACTTTGCAGGCAGCACCACCCACAATGGGCTGGTTCCTCACAACACCAGGAAAGCAGAGAGCCCATGAGCAGCATTTATTCCTCCACGGCTTCTGCTTCAGCTCTTGCCAGCTGGTTCTCCTTGAGTTTCTGCTATGATTTCTTTCAGTGATGGACTGTAATGTGAAACTGTAAGCTAAAATTAACACTTTCCTCCACAAATTTCCATCTTCTCATTGTGTTTTATCACAGCAATAGAAACCCTAAAGGCAATTCTGTCTTTCTTATCTGGAAACTCTCTTGATGTCTGTTATTAGATCAGCTCATCTTACCTACCAATTATTTTCCAGTTTATTTGGTACCTCTATTCTTTACCACTGTCATGTGTAGTTTAGGACTAAAGTTTATCATGTTAGCAGTTCCTTGCCATTATGCTTTTTTCTCTCTCTTTCCATTTGTCACATTTCTGAGGCAGAATCCCATTTCTATGGGAACCCAACTATCTAATATATAAATCCATGTCCAGGTAACAAATGATCAAGAGAAAATATTGCAATAAATAGCTTTCTATAATTTCACGACTTTTCACCTTTGATCAACTCAATATTATTTAGCAGTCCTGATACATTTCTTGGAACCAACTTCCTATTTTTCACTTTGATATTTCAGTGTGCCAGCTTTTTAAAGCCCATTTTCCACTCCAACCTCACCCCATTGGCACCCCTAAGCTATCTTTTTATCATTTGTCGAAGGGGATCAGAGGAGTTCTTACCTGAATTGTACATTTGTGCATTGTCCTCTCTTCCTCTTCCAGCTAAGAACTTACTGTCCCCATCCTCCTAACTAACACTAGCTAGCAAGTCCATCTTCTCAAAATCAATACACCAATGCCTATCTTCTTAATCTTCCCTTCTACTGCTCAATATACAGCAGTATGAAGTAAACAAGGAAAATTTGTGTGAAGTTATTTATTTATTCTTTACTTTTACACTTACAAAATGCTTTACTTTGAAAAAATTCTCACTAAAACCATTGGATAAATATAATTGGGGATATAGAAAATACATAGGATCTTCTCTATTTTTATGAAATTTTTTAAAAATTGAAAATTTCACACACCAGTACTGGATTTCTACCGTTTAAATTGCTCCCTCTCACTCCTCCAACTCCTTCTTTATCCTCCATCTCAAATTCATTAATTTTTTTCTTTAATTATAGCACACACATACACACACACACACACACACACACACACACATAAATGGACATATGATCCACAGCTATAGGACATACACATATACATATGTCAAACAGCCAAAGATCACATAATCTTTTCTAATGAATATGGAACATTTGTCAAAATTGAGTATATGTATCTGCTCATAATTTAAAAAATATCACAGTTGAAATACTATATGAAATTATTTTTGACAGTTGAACTGTTTGAAATTAATAAAATAAATTATAAAGTTAAATGTGAAATTAAGAATAAAGCAATTAAAAAGCTATTGTTTAAAGACGTAAAACATATATGAACTTATAAATATGTTTGAATTGAAAGATAATAAAAATAACACTTTAAAACATGTGGCATGCAACAAATCAATGCTTAGAGAAAATCTTATAGCCTTAAATATATATATATATGAAATAAGATTCAATCTTTCTAAGTCAGACAAAGAACATCACAATGTATCCAGACACACTAAAAAGAATATAGTAAATAAGATAGATCAACAAATTTTAAGAAAACGCACAGCAAAAAGGACCAACAAAGTCAATAAATAGTTCCTAAAAAAAGATTAATACAATTAATACACATGTATTAACATGGATAAGAACAAGAAAGAAAGAGGAAGAAAGAGGAAATATCAGATTAGTAAAGAAAAGCCACCAATACACCAGCAAATANTCTTTGTTGATAGCATCTCATTAGGATATTACTAGGATTCTTCCTAAATAAATAAGCAAACAACTTTTAACACAATATCAGAAATGCAGCTGAAGAGAAAAATATTCAACAGCCTTAGAGAACTGTGTACCGTATAAGCCTCAACAAATACAAGCCTGGCAAGGTATGCTCACTGGTGCAATAGTGGTATGAATATTTCTGGTGCAATCAACTAATTTCTGATTGGATTTAAAGCCCACTCCATAAGATAGAAATCATGCCTGGTTCTATTGACTAGGCTAAAACCACATAACTGGCTAGGTCATAGTTCCTACCTATTATTCTTATGCTAAGTCGATATAGTAATAAAAAGCCCCAACTTCTTATTTCATACCTAGAGATTAGGGGATCTCTCAACCATCATCAAAGAATTTTCTTTTTACAGTAGGTGATGACTAATACAGAGACCTGCAACAAGTCAATATACAGAGAATAAGAGACTATGGAGTGCCCCAATATCAATGGAGCACTTATACTATTTTTTGAAGGCTTGGGAATCATATTGGAAGAGGGGGACACAAAGACTGCAAGAGTCAGANGTATTAGACATCTGTAGTGAAACAGTATTGGCCAGACATGACAGGGCCGTTACAAACACAAGTTTACATCAGATGCGATTTCACGGGGAAGATCTGAACAATATCAAACTAACCAAAANTACCAGCATCAGTGTGGAGGGGCTCATGAAGTCCTATTCCTAGCCGAGGAGATATTGGCAAATGATGGATGCTGAGAGAAGGAGAGTCATTTTTCATGAGTGATGTGGCCTGTAAGAAGATACCCATATGCTAGTAGATTGTCCTACATCTAGGTATATATGGACAAATGCTAGTCTCAGGCTTAATCAGGAAAATATCTCTTTGCAGTGAACAGCAGTGAATACAGAGACTCATGGCTGCTCAAGGAGCTAAGAATAGTGATGACTGAGTGCTTAGTACTAAATAGAACATTTGTATCACAATCTCAAGTAATCAGGGAATATCAGAAGAAAAGGAGAAGAATGTGTTGAGCAGGAAGGTAGGGAGAAAGGGTGAGATCTAGCACAGCCATTGCAATCATGAACTCACAGCACATGTGGTTATTTGCATTTGGTATGATTAAGACTGGACCTGTGCTCTGGTTGGTTTTGCCAACTTGACACAAACCTAGACATATCTGGGAAAAGGGAATCTACTTTAAGAAAATACCCCCATAAGATTGACCTGTAGGCAATTTTGTGGGGTATTGCCTCAATTATTGATTGATATGGGTATGTAGCATTGGGTGTTATAAGACAGCAGGCCAAGTAAGCCATGAGGAGCAAACCAGTAAGTGTCCTTCATTGGTTCTACTTCAGTTCCTGCCTCCAGGCTCCTGCATTTAGTTTCTAACATAACTTCTTTTGGTGATGGACTGTGAAGTAGAATTACAAACTCAAATAGCCCCCCTTCACATCATCCCCAAGTGGCATTTGGTCATGGTGTTTTGTCACAACTGAAACCCTTATCAAGGCAACCTGGTAAGTCAGTAATGGATGGGGAGGGTTGAACCTAGTGAACTACATGTGGGAGTCTGCAGGAGTCCAGCTTCGACCTGCTCCCACCTTCCGAAAGGTTCTTGGGTGGAGGAAAGAGGAATGAGGAAATACTAGGTAGAAAGACCTAGACGATGAAGACAGAGACACAGGATAGCTTCAGGAGGGCCCTGGGTCAATACCCAGCCACCCTAAGTGTTTATTCAAATATATTTTATACAAATACCAAGTGGAGAGACAAAAAGACCTCCCGCTTGCAAGATCAAAGCATACCTTACAGCCAAGTGTAGACCCTTCAAAACACCTGGTAACCACGCCCGTGGCAAAATCATCCCATTATGCAGCCTTGCTGGGTAAAGCAAGCTCAGATTCTCTGACCTTGAGTAAGGTCTCACTAGGAAGCTTCTGTGGGGCACCACTACACCCTACTGATGATGCAAGAGGAGGGGCCATCTCTTTCTTGGTTGTATACCCACTGGTGGTGGGTCCACCAGGTTCAACTGGATAGTTCCACATACATGGTCAAGGAGATAGCCTTGGTTAAATTCAGTGAGTCACACAATAAACAAAAAAGTCANGAATGTGAGAGATGGATTTATGAGGGAAGAAACAGATAAAGGACCTGGGAAGTAAGAGTAATCAGAATGAATTACAATTGCATGACATTATCGAAGAACAAGTTAGTTTTTAAGATTAAAAAACCATACAAATGACTAAACTGTTCTATTTAATTTACATAAAGTTCTAATATTGGCAGGATAGACCTCATTGAAGAATCAGGATAGTAGTTGCTGTCAGAGGGAGGCTGTCTTAGGGTTTTTATTGCTGTGAAGAGACACCATGATCATGACAACTCTTACAAAGGAAACATTTGATTGAGGGGGCTCACTTACAGTTTCAGAGGGTCAATCCATTATCATCATGACAGGGAGCATGATGCTGGAGTAGTTGGGAGTCCTACATCTTGCTGGCAACAGGAAATCAACTGAGACACTGGGCAGTATCCTGACCATGGGAAACCTCAAAGGTCACCCCTACAGTGACATACTTCCTCCAACAAGGCAATACCTACTCCAACNAAGCCACATCTTCTAATAGTGCCACTCTATGAGATTGTGGGGTCCAATTACATTCAAGCTACCACAGAGGCTATCTGAATTCCTGATAGTAGTCCTCTATTTCTCTCCTAGATAGGTGTATTTACTGTTTTCACCTATTGGGCAGAGCACTTGTGGTTTGTTTTCCATAAAAATGAACTTGAATATAATACACCTTTCTTAAATATTTTTGAAATTACTGTAGCTCAGAATTAGCAGTCATGGAAAAATTTTTGTGGAAAAAAAAGAAGAAACTTGTTATTGTTTCAAGCTTGGAACATATTTTCATCAAAAAGCAGGATGGAACAACAATATAACTGCACTAAGGAACAGGTGTTTTTGCGTTTCTATTTAAATCAACTGCTTACTAACTTTATGACCTTGACCTTATCACATGGTTTATATAAATATTTGCTTGTAAAGAAAATGCCACTACAAGAATATATAATGTGCATCATTAGACAAAAAGCATCCATTCCTTTATGCTGGGGAATTCGGTGCTCAGAGCATGCCCCCAGAATGGCTTCCAGCCAGAAGATGTGGCTTTTGTGGTTACTGTATTTCTACTTTTACTTACTTGGAAAAATTCAATTTAGAATATTATAAGGTATCAATGACACAAAATCCATAATCACTTTGCTCTTACCATATCCTGTATCCTGGTTAGATCCTAGGCCAGCCCAAACACTGCAATGATAAGATTAATTTTCCTATGCTGAACCATCAGTCAGCAAACACTTTTACCTCATCTGGGCCAAAAGTAAATATCTTCACAATCCTCCCTGACTTGCCTTTTAGGTGACTCGGAACACCTGGTTGCCAATTGCTCGTTGATAATAATTAGCTTTCAATTATCACCAGTTACATTTTCACCTGTTTAATTTGCAGATCCTGATTTTTTTTTTTGCTTATCCTATTAACAATTTCTGATCTCCTTTGTCTTCTGTACACCTGGCAGTGTGAGAGGGGACAATTCCTCCACAGGGGAATTCACCCTTCATCTGTTGTGCTGTCCAGTCACATCCATCTGGTGTTAGACCAGAATATGCTCAGCAAAAACACTTGGAGAACCCTAGCTTGTTTGAGCTGCTATATACAGGTATTCAGGCTGTCTTTTTTTCTTGAAAGTGTTTTGATGATGTTTTTCACTTTGTTAAAAATCAGGCAGATTAACACCCCCCACTATAAATTAAATTTTTAGAAGAGAAAACAAAACCAGTACCTCCCAAATATAAGACATATGCATAAAGCACCATGCATAAAGTTGTAGTACAACATGGGATAATATTAACCAGTAGTATATGGATATAAAGCGTTGATTCATGGATTTAAATATGGGTATAATTCTCAGATATGAAGACTTCTATTTAAAAAGAAACAAAAGAGAAGATTAAATTTCATCTTTTTCTATTCAAAATAATTGTTTAAACAACAAAATATTGATTAAATAAAGAACAAATAAATAATGATGTTAAGGTATAATTTTTTTCTCTTTATCCTTTTTTAAATTATTTTTAAGGTACTGTACAGTGATAAATTGTAATAGGCATTCTCATACATGTGTCACTATACTTGCTCTTATTCTTTCTGTATTCCCCCAAACCATTTTACTTGTACTGTTATTGCTTTCCCCCTTCCTCCAACAAAGTATTACTTTGAGCTTTAATGTCACAGGAATTCCAATATCCCTCTNTCCCTTCAGAGATCTACTGCCCTTCTATGGTCCTGTCTACTTTTATGAACCACCTATATGTACTACACATACACACACACACAAACACACACATATGCACACAAACATACACACACACTCACATTAGTGAGACATCTTTCTCTTTTTTGATTTTATTGAAATCTCAAATTTTATTTTTTATAGTGTTTTCTTTTATTTATTCTTCTCTCATACAATACATCCTGAATGCAGCATTCTCTCCCTCCCCTTCTCCAAGTCCTCCCAGCCACCTGCCCTTTACTCCAAATCTACCTCTCCTCCATCAGTGATATGGAAGAAAACAGAAGGCCCNTCTCAGGGATATCAACTGAACACAAAACAAGATGCAATAAGACTAGGCATAAATCCTCATATCAAGGCTCAACAAGGCAACCCAGTAGGAGGAAAAGGGTCCAGAGAGCAGACAAAAGAGTCAGAGACACCTTCATTGCCACTGTTATGAGTCCAACAAAAACTCCAAGCTAAACAACCACAACATATATGCAGAGGACCTAGCACAGACCTACACAGTCTCCATGATTGCCACATCAGTCTCTGTGGGCCCTGTTAGTTGATTCTATGGGCCTTGTTCTCCTGATATAGGACCCCTCCAGCTCTTACAATCCTCCCCCTACCCCCACTTCTGCAGGATTCCATGAGCTCTGCCTAATGTTTGGGTGTGGGTCTCTGTATCTGCTCCCATCAGCTGCTGGAGGAAGCCTCTCTTATAACTATTGTGCTAGGCCCTATGAGTATAGTAGAATATCATTAGGAACCATTTTATTGACTTTTTTTTTTAATCAGTTGTGTTTGGTTATACTGTAGGTCTCTGAGCTATCCAGCTTCCAGAGCTTTGCTATCTAGGCAATGTTGGGCATGAGCTCTATCATCTGGCTTGAGTATCAAGTTATACTAGTCATTGGTGGGCCACTTCTATGAGCTCTGGGCCACCATTGTCCCAGAATATCTTGCAGGCAGGACAGGTTGTGGGTCAAAGGTTTTGTGGATGAGTTGGTGTCCCAATCCCACCACTGGGAGCCTTGCCTTGTTACAGAAGATGGCTGGTTCAGGCTTCATATCCTCCATTACTAGAAGTCCTCACTAGGGTCACCTCATAGGCTCCAGGAAGTTTCCACTCCTCTAAGTTTCCACACTGCCCCTTAAATGCCCACCTATTCCAGTCATCTCTCTTCGTATTCTCTCTCTCCATACTTCTCTCTCTTATTTGAAGTCATCCTGAGTGAGGCAACCAAGACCCAGAAAGACAAACATAATATATACTCACTTATATGCAAGAAAGGCGATTGCCAAACTTTGCCAAGACAAGATATGACAGTTCTTCAGAATTGCTTCACAGGAAAGTCTATCAGATATGCTATGCCTGTAGGCCAGAGTTAGATGCCCCAGTATAACAAAGGAACTTTGATAATTGTCCAGGCAGCCTGATGTCCCTGTCATTAGGTAACATTTCATCCTTCTGGGGTCTCTGATGTAGTTAAAGACTAAAGAGTTAAACTTATAGTTTTCCTTAGCTATGATGCAAAGGCAATTAAGTGTAAAACTTTAGACTCACCAAGATAAGGTAGATAATAGAGTATTTTCTTTAATTTTGCTAAATACAAATAGACTGGATATTATGACTGTGATTCTTACTTGGTAACTGTTTTTGTTGTGTGTAGTTTTACTATGTTAAAGTTAAAATGTTCCTTTTGAATTAGACAAAAAGGGGGCAACGCTGTGGAATAATCCTTCTGTACACTGTGTGAATATGTTGCTATGATTGGTTTAATAAACAAGCTCACTGGCCAATAGCTGAACAGGATAAAGTTTGGTGGGAAAGCCAAACTGAGAATGATGGGATAAGGAAGGGTGGAGTCAGAGGACTTGCAAGGAGAAGCAGGGAGGAGCAAGATGGACATGCTGTACTGAGAAAAGGTATCAAGCCACATGACAGAGCATAGATAAGAAAATGGATTAATTTAAATGTAGGAATTAGTTAGTATCAAGCCTGAGCTATTGGCTGAGCATTTATAATTTATATTAAGTCTCTGAGTCAGTTATTTGGGAAGCAGCTGCTGGTTATTTGGGAATAGGCAGTCAGGACAGGAAAACTCCACCTCCACAGGTAACCATAGCTGATAATGAGTTGCTGGGTGCATTATCCATGTGATGTCCAGAAGATAGCATTTCTCATAGACCCTCCCCATTGTCTGGTTCTTATATTCTTTCTACCTCCCATTCTGTGATTAGTATTGCAGAGAAGTTGAAAAAGATGCCCCACTCAGAGATAAGCATCACATTTATTGATTCTGTGAACAGTTATTCATNTCTCCATTGACTACAGCCCATTTCAAAAATAAGCCTCTTTGACCAAAGTTGAGAGCAGCATGGTCTAATGGTGAAAACATAAATTTTAGAAAGCAGTTTGATGTGGTGTCTATTTACCAAAACAACAGTAATTGGTTCCCCCCAGGAGGGATGTCTTCTCCAACTNTGGGCTTTTGACCAGGCTTATCGTACCAGGCATGAATTTCCTCATATGGAGCAGGCTTCAGATCCAATTAGAAAGAAGATGGTTGCCCCATGTATTGGTTACATTTCTGCTGCTGTGATAAAAATACCACAACCAATAGCAACTCAAGGAAAAAAATTATTCTGGCTTATGGTCTCAGAGGCCCAGCTGTCTACAACAGAAGGGAGGGNATGGCAGGAGTTAAGAGAACACATCTCAACAACACACAGGAAAAAGAGAACAGGAAATGGAGCATGGCTATAAAATATCCAGGGAGGCTCCATGTCCTAAAATTCCATCACCTGCCCCAAAAGTGCCAACAGCATGAACCTATGGGGGACATTTCTCATTCAAATCACATTACACAACAGACTCCTATAGGCTCATGGCCATGTTATAAAAAATGCATTTAATCCAACTTCAAAAGTCTCCATAGTCTTCAACAGTTTCAACCCTGTTCAAGATACAAAATCTCTTCTGAAACTCAAGACACTGTGACTCCCTATAGAATAAAAAATCACATTGCATATTCCCATCATACAGTGACACAGAATTGACTTTCCCATTCCAATAGAGGTGAGCTGGGGCTCAACAAGAAAAGAGTGGGCCAGAGTAAAATTTAAAGCCAGAAGGCAGAATTTTAAATCCTGTAAGTTCATGTATGGTGTCCAGTACTTTAGTTTCAATGAACTTAGTGGCCCCACCTTTCCAGCTTTGCTGCCTGCAGCATACATCTCTCTCTTGAGCTGTTTCCATTCCTGGCATGCAGCTTTCTTTGGCAGATGTTTCACATCTCTGGCATCCTCAACATCTTTGGGTCTCTACTGCATTAAATTTCTACAGCTTCATTCGCTAGCACCTCAAAGCCTTCTCACAGGGACTCCAGCCATGTCACAAGTTGTCTAACTTCAGTGGCTCTCTGAAATCATAAAAATCAAGGACTCCTTCATTCATGCATCTTTCATGCCTCCAAATCCAGTACTATGTGGATGGCACTGCCAACCTGCTTGGGATGGACCACATTTGCAGAAGCAGGTTTTCTTTTCTTTTCTTTTTTTATGATTTCTAGGAGCAGTAAACCCCTTAGGCTCTTTTTACAAGTTGGAGGCTTAGCTGGGTGGGATCTTGGCCTGAAGGTACCCTTCTTATCTTCACAATGCAGTGCAGACTTCTTAACAATTACAACCTTTCAGTCAGCACAGGTCTTGGCTGTAACATCTAGCCCCAAGTGCCTCCCTCCAACCTGTATTTTATTAATTAATTTATTTATTGGCCCACTTGCTCTGTTTTCATTATAAATCTTAGAAGAGTGGCTCACTTACAGCTTCAGAAGTTCAATCCATTATCATCATGGAGGGGAACATGGCAGCATGCAGGTGTATGTAGTGCTGTAAGAGAGTCCAACACATTGCAGGCAACAGGAAGTCAACTGAAAGTCACACTGAGAAAGTTTTAGCAAAAGAGATCTCAAAGCCTGTCCCCACAGTGACACTCTTTCTCCAACAAGGACACACCTCCTTCTAATAGCATTCCATTTGGGGACCATTTTCTTTCAAACCACCATATTCCACTCCCTAGCCTCCAAAGGCTTACANCCATATCATAATGCAAAAAATGCACTCAGTCCAACTTCAAAAGTCCNATAGTCTATAACAGTCTCAAATTTGTTTCAAAGTNCAAAGTCTTTTTCTGGCAATCTCTTAACTGTAGTCTTTCCTGTAAAATCAAAATCAAAAAGCAGATCACATACTTCTAACATATACTGGCACAGGATATACATTACCATTCCAAAATGAAGGAATGGAGCATAGTGAGGAAATATTGGACAAAAGCAAGACCAAAAACCAGCTGGGCAAACTCCAAACTCTGCAGCTTCATGTCTGATATCAAAATTNTCTACAGATCTCCAACTCTGTTCAGTTTTGTTGACTGCAACACACTCCTTTCTCTTTAGCTGGTTCCTCACTCTGTTAGCAGCTCTTCTAAGCAGGTATCCCATGACTCTGGCATCTCTAACATCTTGATTTCTCCAAGGAAATCCAGGCTTCAATTTCACAGCTTCCTGAAATGACCTCTTTACTAGGCCTTCATTCAGGGACACCCCTGACACATGCCCAGACTCAGCAGCTTTCTTTAGGTATAGAGGCAAATTCCATAACCCATTTATTCTATCCTTAACTCTAAAGCCAGAAAGACAAGGCCAAAGCTGCCAAGTTNTGCTGCTTACTGGGCCTGGAACATGGCCCCCTTGTTCAATTACATCTTCACCAACTTTCTGTCNTTCGCTGAGTAAGCTTGGTTGTCCTGAAATTTGCTCTGTAGACCAGGCTGGCCTCAAACTNAGAGATCNACCAGCCTCTGCCTCCCCAGTGCTGGCATTAAAGGTGTACCTCACCACAACCAGATCTAAGCTTTTCATAAATCATATTCATAAATCATATCAAATTCCTTTTCATAAATCAGACACTTAGCTGTGTGGGATCTGCCCTTAAGTCACCACTTCCTTTATCTCATTTCTTAAATCTGTTTATCTTCCTGAACACAAAATTTACCTCGATTCCCCTTCCTGGTNCTNTTTCTCTCCTCAAAATTTTCATTTTGTAATTTACCCTTCTCAGTTTGTTCCTTTCCATTATAAATCTTCATTAGAGTCACCACTAAAAACCNCAGGAGAGAGTCTGTACTAGGCTGTTTTGAGATTTCTTTTGCCAATAGAATTAATCCAAAACTCTTCACTTTAGCCTCAGGCAGTTTCTGACAAGGGCAAAAGGCACCCACTTTCTTCACCAAAGTATCATAAGAAGGATCTCTAGGCAACATAAAAAAAAATTCTTTTCCTCTGAAACATCTTGAGTGAGCCCCAAAAATTCAAAAAACTCTCAGCACCTCTGTCTTCCATGCTTCTACTAGTATGACTCATTANACAGTCTTAAAACATTCCATTGCTTTCCAGACCCAAAGTACCAAAGTCCAAATTCCTCNGAACAAATGCATGGTCTGGCCGGTCACAATACCTCAGTCCCTGGTACCAACTTGTCTTGGGATTTCTATTGCTGTGAAAAGACATCATGATCATGGTAACTCTTATAAGGAAAACATTNAATTGAGGGGTTTGCTTAGTTTCAGAAGTTAAGCACATTATGATCATGGTGAGGAGCAAGGCAGCATGCAAGCAGATGCTGGAAGATTAGAGTTCACATCTCAATAGCCCGTAGAAATCAGAAAAAGAATAGAAAGTGGGATAAAGCTCTAAACTCTTAAAGCCCACTGCAGTAACATATACTTTCTTCAGTAAGTTTCCATGTCCTAAAATGTTCCATTTGTGGACCAAATTTTCATTTATATGAACTTATGCAAGACATTTCTCATTCAAATTACAATATTCTGTAACAGTCATGCCACCATTTCACTTTGTGATCTTACCTTGTGGCCAATATTGTAGTATGTAGAGTCCAGTTTCATACTAAGATTATTTTGCTACCCTAGCAACCTTCACNGCATCTTCTAGCACTGTGAAAGCTAGTCATCAAGGAGGAAGTTTCCTTGTTGGTTCAAGAATGGTTTATCAATGTCCTGGAAGAAGGCATTCACATTTTTAAAAGTACAAGTTATTAGGACTGAAGAGTTATTTTAATACGGTAAGAGTCCATTTCTAAAATATGATTTACTTCTATTTCTATATTCATTCACTCAAGAAGGCAAGAGACAGAAGAGCACTAGAGTAAGACACAACAACCACAGACTCAACCACAGTATGACAGTAGCTTGAAGGAAGAAAATGTTAGGAATAGCNTGGAGAAGTAGGCTGGGTCAATATCAGAATGGTGATAAAGTGTTGTAGGTTACCTATGACACTACAAACAGATTTTGACTTAATAATGGGAAAATATTTATTTAGATACACTTAAAGTTTAGATCACTTAAAATGTATTGCACATAATCCAAAATTTCCTAATTCAAGGAAACTTATTTCATGTAACTTATCAGCATAAAGAAGTGTTTATAGTAACTATTTCTTTGATATTAAAACCTAAACATTATTATTTCATATGTATGCTCTCAATAGGTTCAATAGAAGTTACATGCATCTCACTCTCAGGGCACATACATGAAAAGACAGATTTTAGACTTGATATCAACTAAATTTAACATTTANACCCCTAAACATCATTAAATCCCATTGCATATCTTAAAACACCATGTTCTAATTATGTAAATATGGATAGTAGGATTATACTTCATGTCTATTCAACCTCCTTTCCCTGAAAATAGCACACTGATAGAAAAATGTCAGCAAATAATAAGAAAGCATGATGATAAGTAAATTAAGTATATGCTTGAAAGAAGTTTATCAGAAGAACATGTTCAGAGCATGTGTCAAAATATACACAAATGATGTGGCCCATCACAAGCACCAATGCTGTGTCCAAATGTGCAAAAGGAACTCAAAGCCTGCTGATTTTGTTAGTCTAGTTAGCCATTTTGCTCCAGGATTTCCTATCTCCGATTCTGTGTCTCCAATGTGATTATTGGCAGAGCACCATGTGGGTCTGACATCTCTGTGNGTGCTGGGGATCCAAACTGGTTCCTCACACTTGAGCAACAAGTACTNTACCCAGTGACCCTCTTTCTCAAGAAAATACTTATCTCTGAGTAAAATTTATCCATTGACTTAACAGTTGTCATCATAATTTCAGGTAAGAGGCTAAGTATGTCTTCCTTCTCTCCCAAATTGGGAAACAGACAGAAACTGTCAAGTGCCTGTAGAAACTGATGATGTGACTACTCCATGATATGGTTAAGTGGAACATTTATATTGTAGATATNAGAGAAAGAGAAAAGTGAGAGGGACATGGAAGAGTCAAGAACAGACAGAGAATGAAGTAGACTGAACATGACCAGTAGACTGGACATGGCCAGAGCCATCTGTGAAAGAGAGGATAGCAGCAGATAGAGAATAGAGA
>LZPO01008746.1:15147-27003 GCA_001675575.1 Neotoma lepida | reverse complement strand
GTGTGTGTGTGTGTGTGTGTGTGTCCCTTACTTCAAGATGCAGGGTAAGATCTTCATCCTAAACTTGGTTGAATGCTGAGACAAATGACACCACACATATATTATGGGCTCTGAAAACTTCCTGCTCACACAGTCAGGTTTTATCTATGAAGCAGTCTTTTCAGCTGATAGAAAAATGATTAAAGATAATAGGAAATGTAGGGCCTGTAGAGATGGCTCAGTAGTTAAGAGCACTACCTGATTTCTCAGAGGACCTGANCTCAGATAATTGCACCCCTGTCTTACAGCTTACTACTGCCTATAACCTTATAACTCCAACTCCAGGACAGCCAATAACTTTTTACTTGCCTCTGCAAGAACCCTTGCATATCTGCCTTCCCCCACATCTATACATAATTAAAAGTAGAAGAGGAAGGGAGACAGACAGAAACAGAGAGATAGAGGAAGAGACAAACAGAAAGCATATGTGAAGGGAAAATAGGTTGGGATTTTCATGGTGTATGGTGAGTAAAGGCTGTTTAGAGTGTTCCTAATGTTGAGAATATTCGTAACATACTCAGTGAAGAAAAGAGAGTCTGAACTTTCTCAGCAGTTTATACCGATTTTTGAGCGAGACAGGGAGGAGTGAAGAGTGGAACTTTAAAGTTGTAAGTGGCTAACCATAAAATGGAGTCAAATTTTTATGAAACATGTACAGACAGAAGATCCTAAGTAATTTCTTAGAACTAATTAAAATGAGTAAAAAGAACTGATCAAAAAAGAAAAGTGGAACATAAAAATCAAAACTTCTATAAGCAGTTCAGGTACTTCATCAAANATGGTTTAAAAATTGTCTAATAGTTTTTGTTAGGTTTTTTGCGGCACTCTTACCCTGTGAGAAAAGGTCACAAACACAACAAACCCACTAATGAGAGTTTTTATTAAGGGTGGGGGGACAGAGGGGGAGTGTGCAAACAGGCCTGCGAAAGACACGTNAGGGAGGGGAGAGAGTACGTGGGACCCGCTTTTTAAAGACTGGCTTGTGCATGCGTACTCGGGTCCACGTGGCTACTCCATGCATGCTCATAGGGTGCATGGTCATGAACCCGCGCAGACTATGCAACTGTTCACCAGGTACATGACCTGGAAGTGACCTGGGCTCGGAGGTGACCTGGGAAGAAATGACTGCTTCGTCAGAGCATGTGAGGTCACATGGGTGTAACTATCATTCCAAACTCTTTGTTATCATAAAAGATGGCNGATGAGCGGGTATGGGGTGATGTATCTCCCGGAAAAACTGCTTCCAGNNGACTTGGTGGGCGCTAACTCTGGGGAGCGGGGGATAGGAGAAGGGGCTCCTGAAGTATCCAGGTATCCTGTAATGGTGGGCTGTCATCTGCCACCCTGGAGCTGTCCAGCTGTATTGGGTTGCATCCTGGAGCAGTCCGGCTGTCTTGGGTTGCAGCTCCGGTCATCTGTCATCCTGGAGCAGTCCAGCTGTGTCTGGGAAGGTGCTAGTGAGGCAGAGAAAACTTATGAAATGAAAAAAATTTTTTACCCTGGGGGGCGATCCCGGGACCAGTAAAGTTTTGGGTTATACTTATTTCTGAAGCAGATCCATTTTGTCCAGATGAATTCAAGCTGGCTTCTTGAGCTTAAAGAAATTTTTAAACATATTAAGAAGCAGTAGTGAGAAAGTTAAACCGTGAGTATGGCACTGTAGTGTTCAGAGTTAGTGAGAGAGAGAAAATTTAACGGTAGTGAATTGTTATATTATCTGTTTTTTTTTTCTTTTTTGCAGAGTTCAGACCCTGTTTGAGTCTGGGGGGTATAAACACCTTTGAACTGTTGTCACTGTTCCTTACTGCCTGGATGTGTTTAATGGTCCTCCGTCTCCAGCCCTAGTGTGATCCTGTAATGATTAGCTGAGTGGTTAAAAGGCTTGTGGTTTTGGAACCTTACTGTTCTGCAATCGGTGACAAGGTGGTGTCACTTGGTATCCTCTGGAACTTAAGAGAGCAGGGTCCTGTTTAGGAGACTGTGTATGAAAAGAGATTTTCCTGGGATAGAGGTAGAGTAAAAGGCTTTAGTTGAGACAGGTGAATTCAGTGAGGAAAGCCCTCAAGTTTAGCAGCTGTGGGAGTTACAAAAATTACCCTAAAAGGTCCCTGCCATTTAGGAGAGAGAGTTGAGGGACGCTGGCCTGGAGGAAAGAGAAAAACNTGATCCCCAATGTGGATTGGGGGTGGGCAGATATTATCACACGGCTGAGGTAGAAAGTGGTCTGCAAAGTTCCACAGAATAGACCTGAAATGACACAATAGAGGAGTTAGCAGGCTATCTGAAAGGGGTGGGGATTTGGGAAGGATGCCTGGCATTAGGGCTGGCCTCCCATATATCAGCTCAAACGGGGAAATTAAAAGCGGCTTCTTGGGAAGAGCCTGAAGCCTGAAAAGGGCTAGGGGCAATAGTTTTACCCAGTCGAGGTGAAGTTCCTGTGACATCTTAGTAAGAATAGACTTTAAAGTCCTGTTAGTGCACTCCACCTTTCCTGAAGACTGAGGATGGTANGGGATATGAAAACGCCAAGGAATGTTGAGAGCCTTAGCTAGTGTCTGAGAAATCTGGGAGGTGAACTCCAGACCATTGTCAGACTGAAGAGATGTAGGAACTCCAAACCGAGGAATTATTTCCCAGATAAGGAGATCTGTAACTGTCTGAGCTTGCTTATTAGAAACTGGGTATGCCTCCACCCACTTTGAAAATGAGTCCACCATCACCAGGAGATATTTAATTCTCTCAACGGTGGGCATGTGGGTGAAATCNAGCTGCCAGTCAGTCCCTGGAAGGGAGCCTCTGGCCTGGTGGGTGGGGAAAGGCTGACTTTTATATTTTGTATTGGGATCTGTCTTCTGGCAGATTTCACAAGTGGCAGTAATAGTTCTTAAGAACTGTAAGTCCTCAGAGGTGGGCTGCAAGTGAGCTTTTACAAACTGAGACAGAGCAAGACTGTTAGGGTGAAAGAGCTGATGTAGATAGGACAGAATTTGTCTGGTATCAGGAGTTGCCTGTGAGTGTGTGGGCTGTAATATATGGATTCCTTGTGATGGGTGGGGTGAGTCTTGGCTCTGGAGGGCCACTGTTTTGGCTGCCTGGTCAGCCCGGTTATTGCCCTTGGAGATGATGGAGCTGTCGGTCTGATGAGACCAGAAGTGGATAATTCCTATAGCCTTGGGGAGGTGGGAAGCTTTTANCATGGCCATTATTTGGCCTGAATTAGATATGGATCCTCCCTTCGTTGTAAGGAGCCCACGCTCTTACTAGATAGCAGTGTGGGACAAGAGGATATGGAAAGCATATTTGAAGTCTGTATAAACATTTAGGGATTGCCCCTGTGCCAATTAGAAGGCACAGGTGAGAGCTATCAGCTCAGCCTGTTGTTTAGTGGTGTGTGGGGGTAAGGCCTGTGCTTCTATGACCTCAGTGTCTGACACTATGGCATAGCCCACTTTACGGGTCCCCTCATGTAAGAAGGAGCTGCCATCTNTGTACCAGGTGTGAGTGGCCTGGGGCAATGTGCCCTCCTGTATATGTGAAGTGTGTGGCAACAGTTCTTCCAAGGTCTCAGTGTAGGAATGAGAGGGAGAATAGTCAGTGTTAAGTTGAGGAAGAAGACTTGAGATATTTAGAGGCACACAGGTTTTAAAGTTGAGTATGGCATCTTCCAGTAATGCCACCTAGAGAGAAAGAACCCTGGAGGGAGGAAAAGTTTGTAAGCCTTTATAAGTCAAGAGTTGAGACAGATTATGGTGGGAAAAGACAGTCGTAGGTGACCTGAAAGTTAGCTTTTTTGACTCCCGAATAAGGAGCTCAGCAGCCACTAAGGCACAAATGCAGGGTGCCCAGCCCTGAGTAGTAAGATCTAGCTTTTTTGACAGGTATACCACAGGTGCAAAGGAGGGGCCCAGCTGATGCCCTAGCATTCCAAGGGCAAATCCCTCCCTTTCTATTACATAGAGGGAGAAAGGATGGGTTAGATCTGGAAGATGGAGTGCTGGAGCTTGAAGGAGAGCCTGTCGGAGTCTTTGAAAAGGTTCAGTAACAGGGTGAAGAAGGAGCTCATGGGGGGAGCCCTAGGATGCCTTGTATAAGGNGCAAGCAAGGAGAGAAAAAGATGGAATCCAGGACNGTAGGAAGCCAGCTATTCCTAGGAAAGACAGGATCTCCTGTTTAGTAGAAGGAACTGCAAGAGACTGAATCAGGTGTTTTCTATCTACAGTAATAGCCTTGTGAGTTGGAGTAATAGTTAGACNGAAATAGGTGACCTGGGAAGTGGANAGCTGAACCTTAGAAGGAGATACCCTATAACCTTGGATGGATAAGAAATTTAGGAGAGCAGAGGTGTTAGTTTGGCTGAGTTGTAATGAAGGGCTGCAGAGTAAAATGTCATCTACATACTGTATTAGCTTAGAGCCAGAGAGAGACAGAGAGATCAGGTCAGAGGCCAGAGCCTGACCAAAGAGGTGTGGACTGTCCCTGAATCCCTGTGGCAGGACAGTCCAAGCTAGCTATGTAGACAGGTGAGTGTCAGGGTCAGTCCAGGTGAAAGCAAAGATATTTTGANACTGAGGGCTCAGGGGAATAGAAAAGAAGGCATCCTTGAGGACTAAAGCTGAGAAGTGAGAAGTTCCTGAAGGGATAGTGGACAGGAGAGTATAGGGGTTAGCCACTACTGGATAGAGAGGGANCACTGCAGAATTAATGAGGTAGAGGTCCTGAACCCAGTGGTAGATTCCATTAGACTTTTTAACTGCCAGTATAGNGGTATTAAAAGGCAAAGAGGTTGGGCGGAGCAGCTTTTTTTCTGAGAAGATCAGAAATGATAGGCTTAAGTCCTCTCAGGCTCTGGAGTGAGAGAGGATATTGAGCTTGAGTAATATACCTTGTAGAGTCCTGCAACTGGATAATGATAGGGGGGTGGTGTCTAGCGATAGAAGAATTCTGGGTGTCCCAGACCTTGGGGTCCACCTGAGAGGCTGGCAAGGGAAATGAGCTGTTAGAGTTAGCAGGGTGGGTAGCTAGAAGGAGGAGAGGAGCTGCTGACATGTCTGGAGTAAGGCGAATGTTGGGAGCAAAAGAAATAGCAGCTCCCAGCTTGGCTAAAAATATCTCTCCCCATTAGAGGCACAGGGCAGCTTGGCACCACTAAAAATGTATATTTAAGAGGAATGTCCCTGAAAATACAATTAAGTTGTGGAATCTGATGAGGTAGATAAGGCTGTCCTTCTACCTCGACAATGGGGCGGTGAGAAGGAAGAGTCGGGCCCCAATGCTCTCTTAGAACTGAATAGGTGGCTCCAGTGTCCACAAGGAAAGAGATAGATCACCCAGCCACTATTATATTGAACCAGGGTTCCCTGTGTGCGAAGGGCATGGCCGGGCTGGGAACCAGGCAGCTTCAATCATCCTCGATCAAAGCTAAACCCAGGAGGTCTGCTGGGGGTTGATCTTGATTTGTTGGCCCCACACCTCCAGGTGTGCGAGGACAATCAATAGACCTCTAGCTGGCACCTTGGACAAGGCCCCAGTGGTGGCCTTTGGGGGGCCTTCCGAGGGGCACTACAAGCCCGAGCCCAATGGCCCTCTTGCCCGGAGTTGAAACAGGGTCCTGATGGCTTCTGGGGAGCCAGTCACCTGGCATGTGCCAGCATCTGGCAGTTCTGTTTCTGGGCCTTTTCATCTCTACCATGGTACACCTTGAATGCCACTGCTAACAGCTCTGCCTGTGGAGTCAAGGGGCCTCTCTCCAAATGTTTAAGCTTAGCCCTAATGTTGGGGAAACTCTGTGAGACAAAGTAGGTCATAAGCAGCGGTCTGCCTTCCAGACTTTCAGGATCCAGACTCATGTACTGGAGGAGAGCCTTTGTAAGCTGGTCCAAAAAATTAGATGGATTTTCATTTTTATCTTGAATTATAGTCTTTAGTTTTTCATAGTTTACTGGCTTTAGAACCACTTTATGGAGACCTGCTAGGAGGCATGTGATAAATCTGTCTCTGGCTAGGGACCCACCCTGTGTATTATAGTCCCAGTGTGGGTCTGCGTCTGGAACTGCCTCAGCCCCTGGAGGGTGGGCAGGGTTAGTTTGGTGTGTGTCATCTGCATGTGTCCTTGCCTGTTCCCAAACATGCCTGCACTCCTCAGGAAGTAAGTTATTAGAAAGTATCATGAATATATCATGAAAGGTTANACTATAAGATTGAGTAATNTATTGGAATTGTTTAATAAAGGAAGTAGAATTAGAGGTATAGGAACCCCGTTTTTGTTCTATCTGAGAGAGTTCTGAGAGAGAGAATGGGATGTGAACTTTCACCAGTCCATCTACCCCGGCTACCTCCCACAAAGGGAGAACAGTCTGTGGGTTGGAATGGCTAGGTTCAGATCCCTTAGCAGTCCGAAAGCGGGTAGTGGGAGGTGTGAAAGTCAGAGCCAGAGCCGGGCTTTTGGAAGTGCCCGGTGCCAGAGGAGAGGAAGAAGCTGAAGAGTTGGAAGCTGGAGCAGTTGAAGTAGCACCTGCCCTGGGGGCAGGACCTGGAGAGGCAGTAGGAGGAGTAGCGCCTGCCCTGGGGTCAGGAGCCAGAGAGGCAGTAGGAGGAGGAGCGGTAGGTTGTAAAGGCGGAGGTTTGTTTGCAGGGTCTAGGGTTGGAGGTTCCTCAGATTCAGGATTTNTAGCTAGAAGCGCATGAGCAGGAGAGAAGGAACCAACAAAGGAAGGTTTAGAACTTAGATAGAAGAAAGTCTGAATATAGGGTAACTCTTTCCATTTGCCTGTTTGCTGGCAGAAGTTAGATAACTCCTGTAAAATATCGGTATCTAAAGAGCCAGATGGAGGCCAAGTTTTATTGTCTGCCAAAACATATTTGGGCCATTTTTTAGTACAAAGATGGATAAACTTAGTGGTCTTTAAGTGTGGGAATTCTTTTTCTACCTGATAAGCTCAGAGAAGATCTTTTTTTCTACCTATAAAGCTCAAAGAAGATAGATATTTTTCCCCCAGTTTGCATTCATAGCTCCCAAAGTTAGAAAATTGAAGAGTTTCTGTCTAGTTGCCTAACTTATCTTAAGGTTTTTTTCTACACAACCTTACACTTCTAAGTTTTTCCTACACTATATTACTACACTTTATCTTCCTTATTTTTCACAGATAGAAATTGAGAGAGGGATAGAAGATAGAAATCTTTATAGAGGAGATTTTTGCGCTGCGGCCTCAGACATCCTTCCAGTNNNTTTTCTTTTCTCTCGAGGATAAAACCCCCTGCCCTATTTAATAAATAGGTTCCATTTCATGGAACCGGACATGTCCCTTTCCTTTTGTTCCACTGGAACATCTAGGGCCTAGCTCACATCTTCNCCAAAAACTCTGCATAAATCTAAATATTTTCCTTTACCTTTTGACTTTATGTCCTGTACTATTATTCTTCAGTCCCTGTTCTATGTCCTTATACTGTTAATCTTCGGTCCCTGTTCATGGCGCCATTCTGTGGGGCGGCTACCAACCAACCCCACAGTTCCCCAGAGTTTTCTTGGGTGTGAGTAGCAGGAAATATTAGATAGAAGGATTATTAGATTGTAGAGAAAAGATAGAAATAAAGGATAGCCTCGAGAGGGCCCAGAACCTATTTCACCGGCCCCGACTGTCTCGGCCCCAGGGTATTTATAGAAAAGCTAAGGGGTAGAGCAAAAGACCTTCCCCCAGCAAAGCCACGTGCAGACCATCTCAGACACCTGCACTCAGGCCCATGGTCCAAATCATCCTCTCTATGCAGACCTGCCGGGTAAAGCCACAAGGAATCTGAAAATGGGCTCCCACATTTAAGTACGGCATTAAAGTGAGAGGTTTTAAGGCCTCTAAAACACATCCTAAGGGGGAGGAGGGACTAGGTGGGTTGGACACCTTGTTTCCCATGTGTGCAGCAGAGAGGAAAATAAAAAATAAAAATAAAAATGAAAATAAAAACGCAATAATCCGAGGGCCTCTGTCCCCGACACAAGGCAAGGTCCCAGATTAAAAAAAAACAAAAAAACAAAAACGAGCAATGACCCGAGGGCCTCTGTCCCGGACATNAGGCAAGGCCCTAGGCATCCCCAGGACCATCTGTAAACAGGCACGAGCCACCGGACACTTTGTCAAGTGAGGGGTGGAGGCCTTTAGGCTGGCGTAGGCAGACTCACTAGGAGACATACAGAATTCACTACCCTGTTGGGTCAGTGAAACCTGTGGGCTCTAAGCAGCCAGAGGATGCAGTGGGTCCAACAACGAGAAATATAACTCAAATTGCAGACATGGGAGACAGGCAGGAATCTTAAGCCAGCGATAGGGGTTGGCCATAGCCAGTAAAGGCTGTGGTCAGGAGTTCCCCCAGTCTCAGAGACAGCAGTGAGACGCCAGACGATCAACGGTCATTCTTACCCATCAAAGAGGCTGTTTACGCTGGCTGAGGGGCATANACTCACCAATTGGAGGGCCAGTGTTAAGTGCAGAAGTCCAGTGGCCAGGCAATGGAAGGTGGGCTGTCTGGGCAGAACTCGGGCCTGGGTTCCCTGGCCCAAAAGCGCCGGGAGAGCCTGGGCGGTCACGGTACTAGCTGTTAGGTTTTTGTGGTGCTCTTACCCTGCGAGAAAAGGTCACGAATGACAAACCCACTAACAAGAGTTTTTATTAAGGGTGGGGGGACAGAGGGGGAGTGTGCAAACAGGCCTGCAAAAGGCACATGAGGGAGGAGAGAGAGTACATGGGACCTGCTNTTCAAAGACTGGCCTGCAGGGCTGGAGAGATGGTTCAGTGGTTAANAGTGCTGACTGGTCTTCCAGAGGACCTGGGTTCAATTCCCAGCACCCACAGGGCAGTTCACAACTGTCTGTAACTCCAGTTCCAGAGTTTCTGACACCTTCACACAGACATACATAGAGGCAAACACCAATGCACATAAAATAAAAATAAATAAATTAAAAAAAAAATAGCCGGGTGGTGGTGGCGCATGCCTTTAATCCCAGCACTCGGGAGGCAGAGGCAGGCGGATCTCTGTTGAGTTCGAGGCCAGCCTGGACTACAGAGTGAGTTCCAGGAAAGGCGCAAAGCTACACAGAGAAACCCTGTCTCGAAAAACCAAAAAAAAAAAAAAGACTGGCCTGCGCATGCATACTCAGGTCCATGTGGCTACTCCATGCATGCGCATAGGGCACAGTGTCATGAACGCTCGCAGACTACGCAACCATGCACCAGGCGCATGACCTGGAAGTGACCTGGGCCCAGAGGTGACCTGGGCAGAAATGACTGTTTCACCAGAGCATGCAAGGTCACGTGGGTGTGACTATCAGTTTTCAGTGACTATCAGTTTTCATTTTACATTATGCTGCATTTTCTTCATTCTTCAAGAGAACTTATTGACTTTATGGAATGAAAATTTATTAAAATAGAAAATGAAGAGTGAGATTTCATAGAATGTATATAGTTTAGGTTTTGAGCTCTCAGGCATGGTTTTCAAAAGGAATACATTCTGTAGTACCCATTTTTATATGAAGACATCATGTTTAAATTAAAAAAAATTAGAAATAAGGATATGAAACTCTCAAAGAACTATATATATACATATATATATATATATATATATATATATTAAAAAAGCCAGTTTTCTTCCTCAGGTTTAAAGCATCTGTTGAAATATGGTGAATTTTATAATGTTAAAATAAATATGTTTTCAACTGAAGTATTAATGAACTTAGATTTAACAAAATGATAAAACATAGAGAAAAAAAACCTTATATTTAAGTATTCTCAATCTAATATCTACTCTTCCCAGAAATCATCCATTGAGAACATGTTTTAGTTCATTTCACACTGTGTTAATTGTGTAACACACTGTAACCACTACCTTTTACCAACTACAATTGCTCTTCTAATGAAAAGTGATGAATTTATCAAGAAATTATTAGATCTGTTTGATCTAAGCATGAAGAAGTGGTTGATGGGAAGTGCTTCTTAATGAATATTTAATTTCCATTGCCCCACCCTCCTTCAATTTTCTAATTAAATTACATGCTTCAGTTTAGTTAAATAAGGAACATAACACATTTCTGACCACTAATGGCATTTGCTTTTTATTCTCCCAGCATGTGAGAGCAAACATTTAGAGTTTCATTTTCTCCAAATTTTATTTTAATTTTTTACTCTCCTGCCTGCCAAATGCCTCTCCAATGCATTGAATGTGTCCTTATTTCTTTATCATTGTCTATATAAACCACTATATTGGAAATCTTAGTCTTCTTTTTCCATTTTCCATTTCTTATCTTTGATTTCCCTTTTAATTCTCCATCAGGAAACGGTATAATATTTACATTATGCTTTGAATATTCTAGTGGGTTCCCATTGCCTGTAGGGTAATGTGAAAATATCTGAAGAGTGTAAGGCATCTAATGGATATGTTCTGGCTATTTCTCAGTGTCACCTTCCNCATGCCAAAAGTGTGCAATCTACATAATTTTCAACTAAGAATGCTATACAATGATCTATATTTTAAAATTCATTCACCATAATCTATTTATCATTTTTATATGTTTTCATGTTTACAAGAAGTCTCCCAAGAATGTTTAAAGAATGTTTAATGAGGAAGAGAGAGAATGTACCACCCCACACGATCTCTTCTTTCTTAACATTTGGTGAGCACCAGCAGTATACTGTGGTGGTATTTTATCTATGTTCCCCAATTAAAATTTATCTGAAGATCAGAGGAACAAGGTCAGCTGCTAGCCTTGCAAAATTAGCACATGCCCTTAATCCTATCACTTAGCAAGCAGGGTCTGTCTGGATTCTTATGAGTTCCAGGTTACACTAGGAACAGTCAAGCCTGGAGACACATGCCTTTAATCCCAGCATCAGCCATAGAATTCTGGAGGTCTATACAGCCAAGCAGGAAGTAACAGAAATGGGCGATAGGAGGGAGTGATGTAGCTAGGCTGAAAGAGCCAATGGGAGAACAAAACAGAAAGGGATATAAATGTGGAGGTATAAGGAAGTGGGACACTCTCCATTTTGGAAGCGGTGGCGGCAGTCTAAGGTGAGGCTGGTAGCTGTTCCTAATTCCTCTGATCTCTGTCAGACTTTCACCCCATCTCTGCCTGTGTGTTTTATTTAACAAGACCATTTAGAAAATCTGTCTTACAGTATACAATATTAAAAACAATAACAACAGCAAAACAAAACAACAATAACAACCTAACAAGAGGTTAGGGGGCAACTTGAACCAGTTATGGAGTGAAGTACCACACTAGTTTGCTCTGTATTTGAGCTATTATTTAGAGAGATCAAGGCTTTATTTTTCTATGACATCACTCTGTGTTCTTCTCACTGTATTTTACACTTTGTCTAAATTTTGAGTTTGATTTTGATATTAATATCTGTCATTTATTTTATGATGCAATTTATTATGATGTTGTAAAGAGAATAAAATGAAAAGTATAAATTCATAATTCCTTTCAAAGACATACTATTTAAAGCCTGTCATATCTTTCCACACAACTTTCTGTACTTATTTACTTATGTAAATGTAAGGTAACACTATGCCAGTGGTTCTCTGATGCTGAAACCTTTAATACAGTTCCTCATTTTGTGGTGACCCCAACCATAAATTTATTTTCATTGCTACTTCATAACTATAATTTTGCTACTCTTATGAATCATGTTGTAAATATCTGATAATCAGGATATCTGATATGCAATCCTTGAGAGGGGTCATTAGACTCCTATCATAGGAGGCTATGATATTTTTATTAATTTTACTTAGATTTTGGCCCATTGAAGATATTTCATCTGAATTTTCTTT
>LZPO01008745.1:12029-33425 GCA_001675575.1 Neotoma lepida | reverse complement strand
GAATAAGGACCATGAAGGCTCCAATGGCATTATTAATATTCTTGCAAAACGCTTCTTTATAAATTATCTATTATAGAAGCAAGCAAAAAGCAAGAGTATATAAGATAAATTCAGATATTTGTAAAATTAAAGGTATCTGTAAATGTGGCTCATCAGTGATGTAGTAGTAGGACCTGGTTCTCTCTCNAGTTCTACTTAACATCTGATACTTGGTCTCAGAGTGAAAAGGGAAAAAATAGCATCTGGAATAGATTTAATACAGAATAAATCAATATTTATGCAAACTATTTTGAATGAGATCTATCTGTTGTTGGGCAAGTGCTGTTCTATTTGAATACTTGTGTTTTCATAGTGAAAAATAATGTTGAAATACTAACACACATATATACATATAGATGCACATGCACATAAATACAAACATGTTGGACCATGTTTATTGTTTATGTGTGTATATATGATTTCAGGACTGACAACTTCTTATTGAGTAGCCAACTGGACTTAGGCTTAATCTCCCCCTTTCATCAGTCATTTGTTGCCTGTATTTCTTTGTCTAGGGGTTGAACCTCATTAAATTTTTCTTGTTTTGCATTAGCGTATCTATTGATACTGTCATAATCAAGATATTGTTTAGGCAGCTATTTCTGGGATACAGTCTCACAGTAGATTTCTTAGTGCTCTTGCTCTTATACTCTTCGGGTTTCTTTCCTGGGATGTTACCGGAGCCTTAGGTGTAGCAGCTGTTGTAGATGTATCCCTTAGGGCCGGGCTCCATACAATCCATTGATCTTTGCATTGTGTTCATTTGTGGTATTCTGTAATGGTCACTTTTGTAGAAAAGAAAAGCTTCTTTGATGATGGTTGAGAGCTGCATTTATATGTGTGTTAAGTCTGAGGTTTAGAATGTAGTTAGAAATTATGCTGGTTGAGTAAAGTGGTGATGGTAGGTTCTCTTCTAAGATGCATGACTTCACTAGCGCTGGCAGCTGGCTGGGTTTCTAGTACCAGGCATGATTTCCCTCTTGTTGATAGGACCTTAAGTCAAATTAGACAGCCATTGGTTACCACCAAGATATGGGGACCTCTAGTGTACCTTAAGGGATAACTTGTCATGCTGGTCATTATTGTGGTTCCTAAGTATCACACCTAGTTATGTCTATTAATTGCTTCTCTCCTTTGGCATCTTGCATAGTGCATTATGGTATTATGGAAACTAGACCTCAGGAAGGAGGCCTTTATTCTAATAATATGTATGGAGGAATATTGCTTTTTTATAAATCCTCATGACATTTAATATTTTCCTTAAAATTAATTATAATAAGTTTCTATTACTATCATTTCNGCTATGAAACATTTTGAAAGTTTCTTTTCTGTTTCAAATATTTACCTGGAAATCTCATGATTTCATTTTTTTAATGGCTAAGTAATACTCCATTGTGTAAACATATGACATTTTCTTTATCCATTAATCGGTTGATGGACATCTAGGTTGTTTCCAATTTCTGGCTATTATGAATAGAGCAGCAAGGAACAAGGCTGAGCAAGTGTCTCTGTGGTAGGATGAAGCACCCATTGGGCAAATGCCCAAGTGTGGTATAGCTGGATCTTTGCTACGTAAATTCCCATGTTCCTTAGGAATTATCACACTGATTTCCAAAATGGCTGTACTAGTTTGCATTCCTACCAGCAATGGAGGAGTATTTCCATTACTACACATCTTGTCAGTTTGAGCTGTCATTTGCATTATTAATCTTAGTCATTCTGATGCGGGTAAGATAAAATCTCAATGTAGTTTTGGTTTGTATTTCCTTGGTGACTAAGGACATTGAACATTTCTTAAAGTGTTTCTTAGACATTTTTATTTCCTATTTTGCGAATTCTTTGTACTTCATTTTTGTTTTGTTTTGTTTTGTTTTTATTTGAGGCAGAATTGCTCTGTGTAACCCTGACTATCTTGGAACTCACTCTGTAGTCCAGGCTGGCCTCAAACTCAGAGATATGCCTGCCTCTGCCTCCTGAGTGCNGGGATTAAAGGTGTGTGCCACCACCACCTGGCCTGGACCCTGTTTCTAATTGGGTTATTTTTCCTGACATTTAGAATTTTGAGTTCTTTATATATTTTGGATATTAGCCCCCTATATGATGTGTAATTGGTAAAAATTATTTCTCATTCTGTAAGTTGCTGCTTTGTCTAGATAACAGTGTCCTTCCATTCATGAGGTCTCATTTATTAATTGTTGTACTTAGTGCCTATGCTAGCAATGTTCTGTTCAGAAAGTTGTTTGCTGTGCTAATGCATTCAAGGCTATTCCCCATTTTCTCTTCTATCAGTATTAGTGTATCTGGTTTTATGTCGAGATCTTTGATCGATTTGGAGTTGAGTTTTGAGCAGGATGATAAGTATGGATCTCTTTGGATTCCTCTACATGCATCCAGTTTGATAAGCACTATTTGTTGAAGATGCTGTCTCTTTTTCTAGTATTTATTTCTGACTTCTTTATGAAAAATTAGGCATACATCAGGGTGGATTTAGTGTCTTCAATTCTATTCTATTGGTCAACATATCTGTTTTATGCCAATACCATGCTGTTTATATTATTAAAGCTCCGTAGTATAATTTGAGGTCAGGGATGGTGACATCTCCCTCAGATCTTTTATTATTCAGAATTGTTTTAGCTATCCTGAACATCTCTCTCTCTCTCTCTCTCTCTCTCTCTCTCTCTCTCTCTCTCTCTCTCTCTCTGTGTGTGTGTGTGTGTGTGTGTGTTTCCATATGAAGCTCAAAATTGTCCTTTAAGATCTGTGAGGAATTGTGTTAGAATTTTGATGTGGGTTTAATTGAACCTATAGATTACTTTGGTAGGATGGCTATTTTTACTATAATGATCCTTCTGATCCATAGGCATGGGGGAGCTTTCCATCTTCTGATATCTTCTTCAGTGTCTAAAAGTTTTTATTATAAAAGCCTTTCACATGCTTGGTTAGAGTTACCCTAAAATATTTTATGTTATTTGAGGCTATCATGAAAGGTGGTGTTTCCCTGATTTCTCTCTGTGTTTATCATTTGTTTCTAAGGGAAGGCTACTGATTTTTGTGAGTTAATTTTGTTGAAAGTTTTTATCAGTGTAGGAGTTTCCTGGTGAAACTTTTAGGGTCACTTATGTATTTTATCATATCACCTGCAAATAAAGATATTGGGCTTCTTCCTTTCCTATTTATATTCCCAGGTTTCCTTCAGTTGTCTTATTGCAATTTTTAAGTTGCACAATAAAAGATACAAAGAAACTTGCTGTCCCCATTAGTGCATAAGATGTTTTTAATGTGTGCTCCCAAAGCATCAGGTTTTATTTTTAATATATGTTCCCTTAATATATGACCAAGTTAAACTGTGAATATACTTCTGACACACAGATGCAAGAAAATAAGTAATGTATTTTGCTTTAAAATTCTCCATGTATTTTTTTTTTGTAATTTGCAATGTAGTAAGGAATACTAATACAAAATTTGTCACCTGAAAGTGAAGTGCTACTAAAAATGTGGTGACTGTTTTATTAGCCATTAGAACTTGAGAAAAATAGTAGTGAAAGCCCAATTTTGTTCTAATGGATTATGGAGTATGCTTCTGGGAAGATTCAGAAGGAAGCAGGTGTCCTTATTATGACCAGACAGCACAAAGATTGTGGCAGTCTTCTTTTAGTTATGTATAAAGTGTTAACTTATAAACAAGGCAACTGCATGTAGCTGAGTCCATTTCCACTTGATGAGCTACAAGTGTAGTTGGATATTTTCTTACTGAACATAATACAGTTTGAAAGGAAAGAGACATGTTGAACAAGCTCTTGAACAAAAGAGCCGAGATAATGATTTTGAAATTCTTTTCTTCTAAGTGTCAAAAATCCCCTAAGTGACAGAAAGGGACGCTAAGCATGGTCCATAGGAAGATCAAAAGCTATGAAGATGTCACCTTTTCCTAAAACCAAGAATTTTACTTTAGTTGAATCTTTGAAAGTTTTTTTTATTTTTAAATTATGTGTATGTGTTTGTCCATACATGGATGTGTGTACTACCTGGCAGAGGCCAGAGGTATTACATCCATCTAGAGGCTGGAGTTATTGGCTGCTATGACCCTGCCCCTTACCCCCATGGGTGCTGGAAACCAAACCTTGGGACTCTGCAAGCCCAGTACTAACTCTTGAATTCTGGGTTGCCTCCCCAGCCAGAAAACCTGAAAATTTAAAACTCTTTGCAGATTGGACTTATCTCTCAGTTCATCTCAACAAAATCTGAGTCTTTAGGATGTTTAAACACAGAGTCTATCAACCACTTCAGTGGGAAAATGGAAAAGAAATAATGTGGCCTCTGAGATTTGTGGAAGTGGCTTTTGTTTACTGCAGTGGAACCAGTGATTTTCCTGCAAGGCTGTGGTGGTTTGAATGAGAATGGCTCCCATAGGCTCATATATTTGAATTCTTGGACCCAGTTGGTAGAATTATTCCAGAAGTATTAGGAAGTATGATCTTGTTTGAGGAGGTGTGTCACAAGGTGCCAGGCTTTGAGCTTTTAAAAGACTTGGGTCATTCCCAGAATTATTTCTACTTCTTGCTTGTGGTTCAAGATGTGAGCTCTTAGCTGTTCCTGCTGCCGTGCCTTTGCCCTGCCGTCATGGATTCTAACCCTTGGAAACCAAAAGCTCAACTGAATGTTTTGTTTTATAAGTTGCCTTGGCCATGGTGTTTTAACACAACAGTCGAAAAGTAACTAAGATAAGGATATAGAAAGTTATGTTTGAGCACACTGGGGGAGTGAAGGGCACTGTAGGAATTTGAATGTGAAATGTCCTCATAGGCTGTTAGAACATTTGATCTCTAGCTGATGGCACTGTTTAGGAAGGTTGGGAATTTCTAGGAGGTGGCGCTTCACTGGAAGAAATGGGTAATTGTGAGGTGGGTCTTGAGGCTTTAGTACCTAACCTCACTTCCTGTTCCCTCTCTGCTTCCTGAAAGTGGCTGCAATGTGACTAACTGGCCCTTGCTCCTGTCACTATGGCTTCCATGCTTGCTGCTATGCATTTCCCACCATGGAGGACTGTCTCCCTCTGGAAGAACAAGCAAAATAAAACCTTTCTCCTGTAAGTTGTATTTGTCAGGGCTTTTTAACATGGTGAGGATAAACTAAGAAGGGGACAGAGGAGTAAAATAAAAGGAGGTTACTACACCCTGAAGGACCCCAGCAGAAAGCAGGTCGAGAAAACTGCTTTCCACAAAAACAGCCCAGTGTTCCAGCAAAGAGGACAGAGTGGGCAGAGTAAAAGGCCAGAGGACAGAGAGTGTTAAGAACTGCCGGAAATGGCGCAGATCCTGAAACCTAATCTAGTAAACCTCAACCATATCCCTGTAGTTCTTCAGAGATGTTGTATTCCTTTTGCCTTCTTTTGCTCATTTTGTAGTAAAAAAAAAAAATCTAAGTGTTATTACAAGTCTTTCCTCTGGTTTATAGTGGGGAGGAAGGAGAATTGGGCCATTTGGTTCTCAGGTTAATAGATAGAGGGGAACTTTCCCCCAGCAACCTTACTGACCTGCACCTTATCTGAATTTAAGTTTTAGACTTTGAACTGTTGAGATACGAGATTTTCAACTTTGAATGAATGCAGTAATGGGATGAGGCTAGGGAACGGAGGGATAATTGAATGTTTTGCATTTGGAGACATATGAGTTAATGTAGGTCAGAGGTTAGACTGTGGTAGATGAATAGAAAATGAATTTCTATGATGGTTAAATTTTATATTCTTATATCACATCCATAGAAGAATGTACCACCTTTAATTTCATTTGAAAAAAAAGCATGACTACATGTGTTAAGTTAAAAAAAATTTCCTTAATTTGAAATTTTGTGTATATGTGTGTTTGTCTGTGTGGAGGTATGTGCACATGAATGTGGACATCCCTAGAGGCCAAAAGATGTCTTGTGGTTCCTTGGATCTGGGTTTACAGGTGTTTGTGAGCTACTCAACATGGGTACTAGGAACAAAACTCAGGTCCTCTGTAAGATCAGCATATACTCTTAACCACTGAACCATTCTTTAGTCCCATGTGTGTTAACTTTGACTAAAGACATAGAGGTTTTTAATCATTTAAAACAAAAAATCAGTTTGTGATTTATTTTTCAACAGCCTGCGGTGCTCTTAACAGCACATTACTTTTTAGAAATACTTTTCTGACTTGTGTGAAAATTTTTGCTGTTAGAGATTAGAGAGAGGGATGAGGGTGCTGTTAAAATATGAAAATTAGTTTTTAGTCTTTTTGAAGTTAAAGACCAAACAAAATGGCTAATGCTTGATACAAATATGTAACCATTCCTACCTCAGTGGTATGGTGCTTATATTATCCAAATTTTTTTAAAACTTCTTTACTTGTTCACACAAGAGCTACATAACATTTAAAAGCTGTTCCTTATTTCAGAGCCAAAGTTATTAATATTTACATTTATAAAAATTGAAAATATATCATATAAAAACAAGTTGGTATATACTATTAAGGCTGATTTATATATTCTTTTCAGAGTGTTGACAACATACCTATTTAAGCATAGATAACTGATGTGTATGCTAACATGTGGCAGGTGTGAATAAGAAAGTAAATCGTGTGTGATAAAATGGAGTCAACAAAATGATTTCAAAATTGGCAGACTAATGGGCTGAGTGAACAAACTTCTGTCATGCGTCATCTTCACTGACAACTTTAATGCTCTAATTGGAGAGTAAGTGATTTTCATCTAATTCCAGAAATGATCAGGGAATCATTCCTAAGGTTGAAGTATGAACAAATACTTCTAAAAATTTTTTTACAAGTAAAGATAACTTGGGAGCTTGCCTAACTTGGTACCTTACATTCAATGATCACTGTATGTATCATTGCTTGGTGGTCCACTGAGTATCTCAGGTGATCTTACTTGTCACTGAATCATGCTAATTAATGTCCCTTCCTCTAAATCGATGTTCAGGAAAACTGAAAACAAAGTCATAAGCACTTAAACTGAAACAATCATCAATTCAAGTACACATTTTAAAACATAAGAAAACTGAATGCAGAATATAGAACCAATTAACTTTTACAAACACCAGAGCTGGGAGAACAAGAACAGGAGAGGAGACCATCACAATGACCATCTCAGGGATCATATGACCTGCGTTTGTTGTGCAGACAAGAATCCAAATAGACTAGAACTCAAAATCTGAAGTTTTCTTTAAGCACAGTATTCCTCTCCTGTCCTCGCTTTGCTAATTTTCTGCCTTTCTTATTTCCTCCCTCCTACCTTTCATTCCTTCCTTCTCTCTCCTTTCTTTGTACATATTTGTGCAGATGGTTACAGCTGTTTAATGTGCATGATTGAAATAATCCTGTCATGTAGAGAAAGCAGAATTTTACAACACTTCTCCCTACCCTCTGGTTCTCACAGTCCTTCTCCACACTCTTTTGCAGTGTTCCCTGGGTCTTGGGAAGGCGATCTAGTTGTCTTACTTAAGGCCAAACAGTCAAAAGTCACGAATTCTCAACTCTTTAGCCAGTTGTGAGTACTTGCTTTGACTATCACCCACTGCAAAACACGGCTCTTCTGACTAAGGCTGAGGGCTATCCTAGTCTATGGGTATAAACATAAATATTTAGAAGAAACTTAGGCCACGTGTCCATTTAGCAAAGTATTATCCTGGTTAACCTTAGTTTTCAACTTGACATAGCCTAGCAATATTGGTAATGAGATGTATCAACTGAGAAATTTCCTAGATCAAGCTGGTCTTTGGGCACATCTGTGAGGGATTCTTTTGGTTATTAATCAAAACCATACTGTTTATTGACCTCACTACGGTCAATACTTTCCTAGATTGCTGGTCCTGGACTATGTAAGAAAGCTATCTGAGTGGTTGATAGATCCAGTGTCATTTGGATTTTCCCTCTCTCAGCAGGTATGTGACAGTTCAGTTTAACCTTTACCCTCGTGGCTAGGTTTTCATTTGTTCATTCATTTTCTTAAATACTACAGAAAAATAAAATATAATAAGATAGAGCAATAACTGTTACATAAAAGTTGGGCAAGACAAACCAGTAGAAGGAAAAGGGCCCAAGAAAAGGAACAAGAGTCAGAGAGCCACTTGTTCGCATACTCAGGAATTTCGTGAAAACACTAAACTGGAAGTTGTAATATATTTGTAGGGAAACTGGAGCAGGCCTGTGAAGTCCCTGCATATTCTTTTTTTAAAAAAAGATGTATTTATTTATTTATACAGTATTTTGTCTGCATGCATGTCTGAGTGCCAGAAGAGGGCGCCAGATCTCATTACAGATGGTTGTGAGCCACCATGTGGTTGCTGGGAATTGAACTCAGGACCTCTGGAAGAACAGCCAGTGCTCTTAACCTCTGAGCCATCTCTCCAGCCCATCCCTGCATATTCTGCTTGAATCTCTGTAAATTCACATGAGCTTTGTTCATCTTAATTTAGAGGGCCTTGTTTTCTTGTCAACCACTCCAGGACAGGCCTCATGTACAGGAGTAGTTGATCAGCATATAATTGGACTTCATTTTTTTTTTTTAATTGTGTGTGTGTGTGTGTGTGTGTGTGTGTGTGTGTGTGTGTGTGTGTGCACTTTTATTTGGCCACAGTTTGGGTGTTTTTTTGTTGTTGTTGTTTTGTTTTCAATCTTTCTTTTGGATGTTGTTCTATTTCATTTTCTTGATTTGAGGGAGGTTTGTTGTTCTACTGGGTTACGGTTTGTTTTTCTAAGAAAGAACTTGAATTTGAGTGGGCATGGGGAGAGGATCTGGAAAGACTGGGGAGAGGGAGTGAGGTAGCAAGCAGCATTTCCTCATGGTTCCTGCTTCAGGTCCCTGCCTTGAGTTTCTGCCCTGGCTTCCTTCATTGGTGGAATGTGACCTAGAGGTATAAGACAGACAAAATAAACCCTTTCCTCACCAAGTTGCTTTGAGTTAGAGTTTTATCACAGTAACAGAAACTAAGACAATTTTCAATATCAGATTTCCAAAGCCTGTGACCTCCCTAGCTATAGGCTTTTAATACATACCTATGGCCCCAGGTATGTATTTCCTCTCATGGAATGGCCTCAGATTCAACCAGGAATTAGTTGTTATCTCTAGAATATTCATACTTCTACTGTACCAGAAATCATATATTACCTTGCAGATCAGTGCTGTAATATACAGCGTTAAAAGCTGTGTGAAATCATTAGTGACTTTTCTCCAAATCTTGTATGACTATTTGTCATTATGCACACTAGCCTTTGGGGAGAAACTTATAATAGTTCTAATTTTATTTCTGCTTTCTTTGTCTAGAATGTGTGGTGTCTTTAGGAACAGGGTCTTGCTATCTAGTTCTGCAAAGAACAGTGGCAATAAATAGACTGTGTTCTTTTAGGACTATCTAGGGGATCTCTATCCAAAATACTCATGTGGAGGTGTTCAATACCTGGTCTGGAGTTTTGGGTTAAAACACCATGACTCATATATTCTACACCCTATAATAGAGATACTTGTACATCCCTGTTTATGAAAGCTCTATTCACAAAGCCAAGAAACAGAATCATACTAGATGTCCATCAGCTGATTAATAGATAATGGAAATGTGCTACTAATGAACAAGTCAGTACTAAAGAAAAAAGAAGCTCTGACATTTTTAGAAAAATAGATGGAAGTGGAAAAAATATTGAATGAATTAAATAGCCCATGCCCAGAAAGACAAATGTCACATGTTCTCTCTCACATGTGAATTTCAGCCTCACAAGTTTAGATTTTGTGTTTAAGTTTCAGTGAGTATCTGTTCTGTAGAGTCGGGAATAAGAAAAGAACCACAGTGGAAGACAGTAGGACAGTAAAACACATGTAACACAAAAGTATAATGGAAGAGTTTTAGGAGATAAAAGGTTTCAATGGGGCTGGAGCAGAAAATTACAGAAAGGTAGAAATGGGAAGGATTACCCAACTGAATGTATGGAAAAAATATAAACCTACTTCTTTATAAAATGTATAACGTGTATCTCATCAGGAATCTCTTGTCTTTTTCTGACATTTGGCCTGGAAAAAATACCCAGCTGACCAACTCCAAGGCTAAGTTAAATTGAAAATTGCAGCTTAACAGATGGCTCAGGTTGCTGGGTTGGCAATATGTCAGACAAAAGCAAGAAAATGAATTGATGTTTTTCTAGCATTTATATGATCTGAACTTTATGTAAAAGCTTGACAAAAATAGAATTTTATAATATTTGAGAGATATCCATGTTGGTATAGTTAGCAGCTGTACTATTCCTTCATTATCAATTAAACTTTCTACTATTAATAGAGTTTATAACTAATTCTTCATATATATGTATACATATATACATATATATGCTCATGTGTGTGTGTCTTAGTTAGGGTTTCTAATGCTATGAAGAGACACCATGACCATGGCAACTCTTATAAAGGAAAACATTTAATTGGAGCTAGCTTACAATTCATACACCTGTGTGCCACACTGAGCATAGCTTGAGCATAGGAGACCTCAAAGTCCACCTACACAGTGACATAATTCCTTCAACAGGGCCATACCTACTCCAACAAAGTCATACCTCCTAATAGTGCCACTCCCTATGGGGGACATTTTCNACACACACACACACACACACACACACACACACACACACACACACACACACATGAAAATAGCAATAACAGATCGATTGCACTTCCTGGGATGTACTCTTTGCCACACAATGTCATCTTGTCTTGTGACTGTTAAAAGAAACATGATAAACAGACTGGAAGTAGACAGGCATTATTAAGGGATATGGATATGGAGTACAGAATCTGTATTTTGCTGATTTGTGATCAGGACTTTGAAAAATGATATTGACTTCGTCATTACCATGTGTTTGTCATTTTTACCTTATATAACATATATATTTCTTCATGTTCTTCATCTCATATCACATTCACTAGTTTAGTTTTTTGATAACTTCATAATTTTCTCATTCTATTTCCTTTAGTATCAGTTTCTATGTATTTGCTAATGGGGCATATCTTATATATCTGGATATTTTAGTGAAAATAAAAATTGATTTGTAAAAATGTTTAAAATGTGCAAAAAGAATAAAATTAATAGGTGGCCATTGTAATAGTATCTGTAAGGTCTGATTTGAGATAATTATTTAGAAAAAGAGTATCCTAGTTAGAGTTACTATTTCTGTGATGAAACACTATGACAAAAAGCAAGTTGGGAAGAATTTATTTGGCTTACATTTTCACATCAGAGTCCATCATCGAAGGGAATCAGAATAGGAACTCTTCGATGACAGGAAACTGGAGACAGGAGCTAATGGAGGAGACAGAGGCCATGGAAGAGTGTTTCTTACTGACTTGCTCCTCGTGGCTTGCCCAGCCTGCTTTCTTATAGAACCCAGGACCACCAGCTCAAGGATGGCACCACCTATAATGATCAGATCCTCCCCAACAAATCACTAATTAATAAAATGCCCTACAGGCTTGTGTATAGCCCAGTCTTATGTAGATATTTTTTTAAATTGAGAAATGATGACTTTAGCTTGTGTCAAGTTGACATAAAACTATCCAGCACAGAAAGGAAGTATCCGAGTTAGGTAACTACCTACTACCCTCTGTGAACTGGAATGGAAAGATGTAGAATGAAATTAATGTAAATTTACATCAGGAGATGGGTTAAGAGTGGTTACTTTGTAGAAATTAAATTTTTATATTAATTATAGGTAATTCAACTTGAGATAGCCAATGAAATACAGATAATATAAATAGAAGATTTTTTACTTAAATTCTAGTTAGACAAAAAGCTTGTGAAGAAATTTAGTTAGTATTTGAAGGTAGAAGAGAAAAAAGCAAAGAAAGTGTTTTGGTGAGCACATACACTTACTTTGTCATGGCTCTAATAATTGGGCACATAAACCTTGGGATTTAATTTTTACTTACCATGATGGTCAATTTGACACAATATAGAATCACCTGTGAAGTATNCCCCAGTGAGGAATTGTCTACATTAAGTTGGTATATATGTATGTCTGTGAGTTTCTTATTTAGGTTAGTTGAGGTCAAAAGACCCACCCTGTATGTGAGTGGCACTGTTTAATGGGCCAGGCTCTGGAACGTATTAAAAGAAAGAGGTGTGCTGAAACTAGCATGGATGTATTAATTCATTGCTTGTCCTCTGCTCTTCACTGTGGATTTAGTTCGACAANCTGTTTCACTTTCCTGCCAGCTGACTTCCCGACAATGAAGGACAGTAACATGGAATTATGAGCTGATATATCCACTTTCTCTTATGTTGCTTGTATTACTGCAATGGAAAACAAAACCAAATACAGAACAATTTGTATGGTGGGGGAAGTTGTTGGGGTAAGTGTAAAGAGAATGGAAACAACAAAGCACCTGTAATTGTGAAAGAGATTAGTGTCATCAAAGAAGGACCTGATACAAAAATGGGACAGTAGGAAGGTATTTCCTCATGTCAGTACAGAAGAAATCTCGTCTTGAAATCACATTTGTGATTTCAAGTCCTCTTGAGCAGCAGGAATTGGAAATGTCATCTAGGTGAAGCATTGGACTTCCCAAGCTAGACACAAAACTGTGGAGTTTCTGTTGGCCTTGCTGCATTTTGTTTTTGTTTTATGTAATTGTTCTTTTTTCCATGCCCTAATTTTGAGTTTTGAAATAATACAATTCCACTGCTTAAAAATCTGTTATTCATTTCCTGCTGTGGTAACTGTTGTTCTTTTTATTTGTCTCTATAGTTTTGTCTTTTTTTTCATTAATAGTGATCAGAGACACATATATGGCAGCAGCTAGTCAGCAACTATTGTTATAATATTAAAAGCTATCACAAGACATCTTTGATGTTGGCATTCTAGAGTTATTGTTCATAATAAATTATAACTCAATCTTTTATAATTTGGCATACTGTGTGAGGATTTCCCCGTATCATAAGATAGCACATACAGGCTATCCCACATAGAGCAAGAATCTATATGTTCATGACGCAGTATATGCAGGCTGGCCACACTAGAAATAAACTTACCCATTTCTAATTGTCTTAGCTCAGAAAGTAAGCTCTTTATCAGAAGCCTACTTCTGTGAAGGAGGATGGATTTCCTGTGGTTTCATGGATAGTGCTGAAACTCAAATAGCTAAAGATACACACAGGATATATTACTCCTTGAAAGTGGTTTGTATAATGGGACAAAAATAGTTGTCAGACACACTCTCCAAAATGAGAAATACAGTGGAAGTTTACCTGCGTATATTGTACATGTCTGACAAAAGCATTCAGAAGAAATGGGAGACGACACTTGGTTTAAAAGGGTATAAAAGTTGAGTTCCGTAAAATAAAGTTTAGAGAATTTTTTTCCTAGTAACTAATGATGATTCCTCACTTAAAGATTCACTATCTCACATCTAGTGTTACACACACACACACACACACACACACACACGCATGCACACACACAGACACACACAGATACACATGCATAGACAGACAGACACAGACAGACAGGCAGACAGACACACACACACACACCCCTTCAGAAAGTGAAAGAAGTACAAATTAACCTTCTTTCCCAGCCTTAGCTGATTGGACTTTCATATTGCACATACATAGAGTCATTTACCATTCTGCCTACTCCAGTTGGTTTCAATGACTAAATATGTAGTTGTTAAGTACCATGTGTAGTCCTGTAGGAAGAATTTTCAACTCGAGTATTGATACAATTTATAAATTTAACTCATAATTATGTTTGGTGTTATCTCAAGTATGTATTCTCACTGATCTTATTTTTATTAGAATATGCAATGGTGCTATCTAGTCATGCACTTTTTATTATAATAATTGTATTCTTGTGGACAAATTAAAATTGAAATCTAACTACAAATTTCCCAGGATACTCTGAAAATAACAATNATTTAATTTTCTTCAGAATTCTTTAATTTCTAACATCAACATGGAAGANAGAATTCAATCTTTCTTTCTTAATAATATATATTTTGGGTTAACAGTTTATTTTTAATGGCATTTTATTTTAAAATGCTTGGCACTTTTCAAGTGTTAAAGACAGGCAGTCATAAATAGTTGCACTATTTTTAATATTTCCCTAAGAATTTATTTCAGGCTTTGGAAGCAGACAACTCAAGGGATCAGTCTCAATTGCATTAAGACCAGTAAGATTTCACTTAGTTTCCATCCTTTCATGTAGTGTCAAGTGCTAAGAAACAGAATAAGATGAGGACTTTGTTCAATTGGCAGATGTAGGATCTGTGTGTGTATGTGTGTGTGCATGAGTGTGTGTGTGCATGCATGTGTGCATGCGTGTGTGTATGTTCATGTTTGTATGTGTATGCAGATGCAGGTGCATGTGGAGGCCAGAGGGTGACACTGGGTGTGTCCTCTTCTACTGCTCGCTCCCCATATACTTTCATATAGAGTCTGTCACTGAATCTGACATTCATTTCATGGTGAGATTGTCTGGTGAGTGTCTCCAACTCATAGATCTGGGCTTCTAGATCAGAGGCTCTATACCTGGAATTCTATATGGATGTTGGAGAGCTGAATTCAGGTCCTTGTGCTTGCGTGTCAGGCACCTTCCTAAGACATCTCTACAGACTCCAGACATAGGTTATTTTAACCTCAGGATTTAAAAATTTTAAATTATATCCATAAATTTGTGTTTGTGTGTGTGTGTGTGTGTGTGTGTGTGTGTGTGTGTGTGTATTTATTGTACATGTGGAAGTCAGAGGACAAGTAGCAGGAGTTGCTTCTCACCTCCCACATTGAGGGTATCAGAGACTGAATTCAGGCTGTCAGATTTGGCAGAGAGTGCTTTTACCCAGTGAACCATCTGTCCAGTCCTTTCTCACAGTTTTAAGAGTAAAAACATAAATTGAATTCTGTATTAGATTAAATTAGAAGTTTCACTACATCTTAAGGGAATACTAAATTATTTACTTCTCTCTTTGAATTACCTTTGGATGTGAAAATTATTTTAACATTAAATCCCAAGGAATGATAAACCTGTAGGCATGAGACATTCATCATGGTAGAAGGCTGCATGTGCCCTGTGCTGCATGCTATTGTAGAGATTAAAAGTAAATGCTCGTCATTGGGAGAAATTCTGCTGTGTTGTGGTGCATGTGAATGTTGTACTTTCTTTGTGGTGACTGACTGGAAGTGACTGCACATTGTTAGGATATGTGCTGCCCACCCATCCATTTCCATTTGTTTTTTCCCCATAATCACAATATACCCCAGTATTAAGTTTCTTTTAACACTCTACAAAATGTACTCAAAATTAAGTTAGTAGAAAATGCATCTCTCACCCTGAGAATGAAGAAAATACGGCTTGACTGGCATTTCTATGACAGTGTGAGAAATAAATGTATAATCAATTCCTTATAATTTATTCAGTTATCTCTCTGGTAAGGAACCATTTGCATATATAAAAATAACCTAAAATATTTCTAATTGATGATGAATGAGATCAAATAACATAATTGTATTATTTTTTTCTTCAATTGATTATCTAGAGGAATGGGGTGATAAGTTATTCCTTATACTTATTAGGCACATAATGTTAACTTTAAAAGTAGATCTAAACACCATATCTAAAATTAGAACATCACAAATTATAAACCCAAACAAGCAAATAGATGAACACTGGGTCAATAGTTGTCATAAGTGGATATACTAATTACATTACAAATGGAAACTTTTAATTTTCAAAAACAGTTAACTGTATCTCAGTTCTAAAAGAAATCCATCATAAGTCACAACATATTTCAATATTGCTTTCAGGAAACACACCTGCNTNTCTTTTCATTTTCTTGTTTGTGAGCCCAATACAGCCCCTGCCTTGGTTGATTAGTGAGACATCAATGAGTCTAACGCTGTTCATGCTTACAACTTGTTAGGGCAGTAGTATTCTGACTACTTTTCTACTGAAAAGCTCTTTGCATACTTAATCACTGAAAACTCAGATTAAAAAGCAGGGTTAGGGGTAAATAGCTAAGATTGTACCATGATGTCTGGGCCAATTGTCTCAAGTCCCCCTCAGACCTTGACAGTAGCCCTGGTCTCTAAGAGACGGACTAAAGGGCAGGCAGGNAGGAAGTTGGACCACATTTTCCAACAAGCATTCTCATCACGTTAAAACTACATGAGGAGATATTTTAAAAATGCAAGTTCCTGAATATCCTGCTCCAAGTCAACCAGACTCACTGTGGATACAGTACCAATATCTTTATAGCCAAGCTTGAGAATTACTATTATAAACATGTAACAGTACAAGTCCCAAGATTGGGCCTCTGGGTTTTCAGAAGAAAATAATCTCTAAATACTGAGATTGAGGCTATTGACTCTATTTTTGGAAAGATTTATAAACTCTAGCAGGCCCTGCTTAAAATCTTTTCCTTTTAGTATTAGTGTAGTTGTACATTTTTCTTTTAGTTAGGGTTTGAATAGTATTTGTTTCAACATATGTATAGCTTTGTTTTAGAGCATACAACTTATAAATTGTATGCATGCGTGTATATCATCTCTCTCTCTNNATGTATCTATCTATCTATGTATCTATCTATCTATGTATCTATCTATGTATCTATCTCTATCTATCTATCTATCTATCTATCTATCTATCTATCTATCTATCTATCTATCTATCTATCTAATCTATCTATCATCTATCATCTGTAAATGTGATGGTTATCCACTTACTATTTACTCAAGATCAGAACCAGAAAATCATACTTGACTTATTTATTTGCCTGACTCCCTCATCACAATCCAATCTTGTCAATATATGTCCTACAAAAATCTGCAACCTGTAAGATTGCCTCACCATTTACTAACTACCGTAACTGAGGCCACTGTCACCTTCTGCTTGTCTGATAGTTTCTAAAGTGAGTTTTCATGTCTGCCTTTGCCTTCCATAGGCCTTACTTAAAATTCATGTATTGCTTTCAGGTAAAATCTTTGACATTATTCCAAAGCTTTTCATAAAACTTCTGCATTCACCAATATCACCTTCTAGAATCCTCTGCTCTTCTTCATTTGTTCCAGGTATCTGTATCCTTTTCTTTACATTTAAAGAAATGTACACTACACGTGTGCTTGATGCTCTTGGAAGCCTGAAGAGGGTATCAGATCTTCTGGGACCAGAGTTACATATGTTTGTGAGCTGCCATGTGGGTGCTGTGATCAACTCAGGTCCTCTGGAAGAACAACAAATGCTCTTAACCACCAAGCCACCTCTCCAGCCCTCTTTACTGTAGGACCTTTCTCTTACTTCCACCAGCTTGAACAAAGTTTCTTCAAACAAGTATCTTTTTGCACCTATCATTTAATCTGTTAAAGATTTTACACTTAAGTTTTTTAGTTCTTCTTTAATGACCTACAGAGGTAAGGGTATTTTCTGACCTGCTTTCCTTTAGTTGCCTTTTATAATATTGATAAATGCAACTTGTTTAGTATGTATGCTTCCTTTGGGATTTATTTGTCCATGGCAATTTTTTCACAAGGTCAGATACACTGAGGTTGACTATAACATAGTATGTGCTTTTAATTCTTGGCATACTTGTATAAAGGGAACTTTTGAATTGTAAAGCTATTTTAAGTATTCAGGTTTAAACATGTTCCTTCTACACAGAATGGTTTAACCTTGTAGCCTTACCACTATTTTCTCTACTCATCTTGGCCTTGGAAAATATTCATTAACTCTACTCCAGGAACTACATATTAAGAAATCTTCTAAAATGTACTATAAAATTGAATCCCCATCCTCTGAAGTCCATGAGCAGGTAAGCTACAATTTCAAGAGGACTGGGAGGAAGTGTGAACAGATCTCACAGTTCACTCATGGAATGAGGGATGAATTGGCATCACTTCCTTCAGAATCTCTGCTTAATTNCCTCAAGGCTTAAGAACTAGGGAACCGTAACTTTTCATTCAAATAATTTTACCCTGTAGCATAGACTTGTGGCACACCTGATATTTTCATAAAATATCTTTATTCTGTGCCTTGATATAAAGCTCTAGTATATTAAATGTGAAGAAGAGAATTCCATGTAAAAGCACAATACATAAAAGAAGACTACCCATGGGTGACATGTGCATGCATGTGTGCAGTCACCTATGGAAACACTGAATTTATAGACACATTTAAGAGTCTTTTAGCTGCTGTATAGTTAGGAGTTGTTAATTCTTGGCATAAATTTCACCAGTGACTTGCCCTGTGACTAAGCTTGGTGCTTTTAACACATCTCGTTCTTACCTTCTGAGTCTGATTTCACTGAGCCTCTGATTAATTTTCANCATGTTCTTTAAAGTGCCACATTCATTTCTCAGACGTGACCAAAAACTATTTGTCATCTCAGATGAGTATAAATTTCCACATTTTTATTGGGGAAAACTATGGCATGCTGTGGTAAAGTTACTTGCTTAAAATTGTATATGTTTTAGAATTTGGCAAATCTGAGACATTGACTATTGTTCTGATGCTGTGGGTCTTGCACTTGCTCATTCTCTTGAAAAGAATTTTGTCAAATATTATTATTTTAGGAAACAAGTATGATTCTCTTTGTAAAATGTTGTTTTGTAATTGTCTTTAAGGTGTTTTAAGCACACACACACAGACACACACACACTTGAATGTTGAATTGGTTAGTTGATAGAAAAATAATTTAAACAGTAGCAGAACATACAAACAAACTCACAACATGTATGGAGTCCCTTTTTTGTTTTAAGGGTTATGAGTTAGAACTTAAGTAGTTCGATGTTATTGCTAAGTGATGATCAAAAAAAATGTTTTGACAAATTATATACCATTTTGGCTTTATCTGCTCATATTTTTGTGAGTAAGAAATTCAAATTATAAATATATTGTTTCAGGATCAATTTGTTGAATTGGATTAGAATTTCAATAATAAGGAGAAACACGACATTTGAGTGGGAAACAGAAAAAAAGGATGGAATCTTGGTGGGAAGGTTTGTCCTTGTGAAGGTCAGAAGATTGAAGCATTGGAAGTGTTTTACAAAATAATTCTAAGTCCCAAATCACACTCTCTGTGGCATTTCCTGAAGGCTTGGGCAGAGATGAAAACACTCACAGTTCTGAACNTTACCCTGATCTTTAAATGTACTATCCTAATGTGAATAATCTTGAGAACATAAATATGTTGACAACTTAATGCCCCAACATTCCATTCTCATTGTCTGTATTTTCTTCTTTCACTGATGCTTGAACATAATTATAGGCACTGCCATAGAAAGGCTGCATTCAAAACCTACAAAAAGCTATTTTGCATTAGAGAATTAAAAAGCCATTCACTTTAGAAAATAGAGAACTAACTCTGATTTTTAAATGATCTTTCCAAAGTCCCTAACACATTTAGGAGAAGAATGTCCACAGGGAGTGTTTGGTAAATTATTACATGAAGCATCTTGGACTCCTCAGCCACTTGTTAGTGCATTTAGCAATGTAAGCATTTAGTACAGACTTTATTTAACCTTACAGCATATTGAAAAAAAGATATATTTTGAACACTCACAAAGGAACAATATAACATTAATGATTTAATGGGTAGCTTGACTATCAACTCAAAATAATGAGGTTTTGTAAATGGAATTTATAAAGAAAGAACTCATCAGTAATTCTATGCTACAGCAATGCTTACAGAAAAGCTAATTTAGTGAGCTTTGTATAGGAACTTATTTTCTGGAGTGCTTTTCATGAAGACACCAGTTAGAAAATGATAATAAATGCCATTACTCATCAGTATACCTTTTGTGTGAAGCTTTTCTTAGCAATCATGTATTTTATATAACTGGCTTTCTCTTTTTATTTACAAATAATGTATATTGTAGGAATTTTTATGAATGATTATTTGTAAATAGCATTCTAAAGTACTTTCGTGCAGTAACATTTATTATAAGAGCCATATAATTAAATTATCTTGGGATAGGATTAAAGGAAGTATTCTAAGATTTTTCAGGAAATTTACTTGAAGGAAAATGCAGAGTGTACTTAAAAGGCTTAATTTTCTTTAAAAGTATAGTTAGAACATGGAGAATAGTGCCTGACTCTGTCTTGTGACCAGAAGGTCACAAGGTGTCATGGAGGCAATAAGGAGGAAGTTTCCTAGAATTTGTCTTACTGAACCTTCTAGTTGGAGAGAGTTAAAGCAGTTAATTAAAGACTGCCTTATTTGTATCAAAATAGAAAAATTAGTAGGCTACTAGTTAGCATGTGACAACATTTACACAAGACAACTGCTTAAAGTCAATAAATTTGTCTCACTTTTGATCTTAGAAGAGTGATGTNATACTCTCAAAAATTAGTTTTATAAATAACCTTGAAATTATTCATTGAATAGAATATAAAAAGTTTACTTCTAAGAGGAAATATGTCATTTTGTTTTATAACATTGTGATAAAATCTATGCAAAGCAGAGTGATATGACAAATAGAGTCTACCGTCCTTCATGTAATGAGAAAAACATGTCTTTGGAGCCAGACATCTCTGGGTTTAATTTCTAGATCCACCATTTACAAAACAGTAATGTCTCATGTAACTTACGTATTCTTTCTATGTCTGTTTTAAATCTATAACTGGGATTACTATTATATTTAATTAATTATTTACCTGGATATTTTGTGCTAGCAATCTGATATTTAAAATCTAAGAAATATTCTATTTTATTAATTATATGCTCAAAAATGTTTAGGCTTGTAACATTCTTTCATATTCTTTTATATTATGTTTCATCACAAGTACACATTCTTCTTTGTTTTTATGCAACTCTAAACATATCCACCTTACAGTATTATTAATGTTCATTCTCCAGTCTCTTTCTTCATACACATGCTCTACAAATTGTATTTGTTTTCCAGTGGTAGTGTCTTGGAAAACCTGAAAATATTGATGATTCTTGATAATGGTCTTTGTTGCATGATTTTTAGTACAAGTACATGGTCCTTCCACATAGCAAGGTTTTATTAATATCTCTTTTTACTAATAGGATTCTCTTTCTAGCTTGTAAATACAGTTATAAATTCATTGGTTAGAAATAGAGATCTGTTTAAAATAGACTTTTATCACGTTTGCAATTTTTGTTTCCTACCTAAGAATCAAGTACAGAATTTTACTCTCATTGTACAATTGTGCACATGATAGATTTTGACCGATGTTACTTAATTCTTTTTCTCAAGTTAGGTTTGATCTGCATCATTGTTGGAGTATGGATTGTAAACTATATTTGAGTTTGGGGATTTACAGAGATATCAGTTATTGCTAAAATAGAATTTGCAAATTAAAAAATATATAAAAATAAAGTAACAATTATTTT